>SNQN01000917.1:74125-109902 GCA_008642245.1 Bassia scoparia
TCATTTAATTATTTTATGTAACGTCTAGGAACGCTAATCTCTATTATATAAGCCAAGGGGCTGTCTCTTATACACATCTAGATGTGTATAAGAGACAGATATATATATATATATATATATATATATATATATATATATGTACTCCCTATATGAAATGCTATAAATTTTTCAATCACTCAAGTTAGGAGTGTTATGTTATGATAATAACAATGAATTTTTCAATATTGTGTTTCATGAATTGTAAATTTTATGTATGCACGCATCGCGTGCACAAAAGACTAGTAATAATATAGTACAAGTAATGTTCATTCAGCTACCATACCATTTTAGTGTTTTACCTTTTACATATAAACAATTATATAAATATAAATATAAATAATTAATGTATATAATTTGGATTTATTTGGACTTTTGGAACCAAAGAGTTGAGTCCAAGTCCACTCCGAAAAAATTTGAAATTTGAGTTCAAGTCCGATCTAATGATCGTAAAAGTCCAWTCCAGTCCGAGAATTTGGACTGGATTGAACTTTGAACTTTTCAAAACCAATTTACAGCCCTGCATATGTCAATTAATTTAATTATTGTTACACTTCTGCATATGTCAATTAATTTAATTATTGTTACACTTCCTCCGTTTTTTAAAAAGTGCACCAATTTCTAATAACGGAAATTCCCCAATAAATGGATCACTCTTATTTCTTTCCTGTTTTGGAATGAAGATTACAATTAAAAAACAAATTCTTTTCTCCTTTATGTGGGGACCACAATTAAAATACTATTTTTTCTATCACTATTTTATTAAAATATTTATCAATATACCTACTTTATTCATTTTTTACTTTTATTTTTGCTCCACTTACACTCCTCATCACACTCTCGAAAATTACCTAGGAGTCCGCGAAACCATGCACTTATTTGAAAACGGAAGAAATATTCATTTAATTATTTTATGTAACGTCTAGGAACGCTAATTAAGAAAAACCTGAACACGCATAGGAGATTAGGAGTCAAACTGGTCAACATATTTACAACAAAAGCTTCTTACTCTCCCTTCATCTCCCACTCAAAAGATTCCAAAATTAATCATCAATTTGTGCAATCAATTTGTTCATCTTTCCAATCAATCGTTCAATCGTATTTGTTGGCATTCGTATTAAAATCTGTTCGCACAATTATGGAATCAGAAGAAGAAATGTTGTCAATGGTTAATAGCATATCGAAATCAACAGCGGTGATAGCTTGCATCGCTATGACTTTGCTGTACGTTGCGATTCTTCATTCTCCGACTCTGATTTTGCGATTTCCTCCTCCCATTTCGTTCAAGCAATTTTTGATTCGACGCTTCGTTTGCGCTGCAATTTCGTCGCTTCTTTGTGTCGCTATTTCCTCGTTTCTTTTACTTCCTGTATGTTTTCTATCTTGCTCTCTCTCTCTCTTCTCGTTTTGTTACGATTTTTACGATAGGCTGATTTAACCTTTTTGCGGAATTATTGAACTTTTTATTTTTAATTTATCGTAGTTTAGTGTGTTGAATGATAGTTAGCATTAAGTTATTCAAGTGTTGATTGTATAATGAGCTGATGATAGGAACTTATTTATTGATTGTGATATTTTGATAAGTTGATGATTGAACTCTTTTGATTGTGGTTTTGTGATAGTTTGATGATCGAGCTCTTTTCATCTATTGTAGTATATATTATTATTGTAGTTTCTGGGTTGTATAATGCTGACAATGAACTGTGTTAGTGGCCTTAGTGGTAGTTATTGTTGGTAATAAATTAAGGTAAAATGTAGTTTACAGAACCATGATTGGAATCGGAAAGGTTGCCAATAGCAAAAATTCCTGAACCTATGAACTCGTTTTTGTTTATGTTGTCCACTGAAAACCTATAGAGGTGTGCAGTTGTGGGACTGATAATATGTGGATGTAGCATATCTCATAGCTTATGTGGTTGTGGCTATTAGACCAGCGCTACTATACAGGTCAGAAACTTAGAATGTTGGCCCCTTGGGTGAAGGTCAGGAAAGTTGATGTGTGGGTGAGCAGGACTGTAAGAGACAAGTTCATGTTGATGGTTGTATGGGAACTTTTTAGAGGCTTCTATATTACTATATATAATGAAGATACCTGAATGAAGGTGGATATAGCTTGTTTAAGACAGATTTGGGAGTATTGGCTGTGTTGGTTTGGGTATGTGTCATGTCTAGTGTTGTCTGGTAGTGGTAGTGCTGCTATCAGAAATTTTAAACTAGTGATTATGGGGATTCTAGAATTCTAGGAGAAGCTAAGGAAGACCCAAGATAACTTGGATTAAAGAAGTTGGATTGATATGGAGATAAGACAATGTGTTCAGTTGAATGGAGGAAGAGACATCTTGTGCACAATCCACATTATGTATTGGGATGTAGAACCTGTTATATTGGGATTAAGGCTTTTGGAATTTGAAATTATTGTTGCTACTGTAAATGCTAGTAAAATCTAACTTTAATTTTTCTTTCAAATTTCACATATAAATTTGTTTAAAAGACTTCACCTTTCACTTGAACAACTCAAAGGGTTTTGCCTATATGATGCTTTAGGTTGAACTTTGTATCCTTAAATGAAAAGCTCCTCAAAGTTTGTATCTTTAATTTAAGCAAAGCAAATTCTTGGTTAGACATTCAATTAATCAGATTCTTAATCCCATAAGTGGAGTTGACTAACATGAACCAAAAGGTGATTATTTCGGGAAGCCATCCACAAATATTTTTCTCCTCCACCCCCTACAATCGAGGGCCTCATTCTCTTATAAATCCATTTGCTTCATATCCTTTCTAACTCCTTCCCACCAAGTGATTTTCGGTCTCCGTCTTACACGCCCAAACCAATGCAAACAGTTTCCTCGTAACTTGCTTGCCATATCTCCAACACCAACTTTCCTAGGAATAACTTTATTTTGGATTCTATCCTATAGAGTGTTCCAAAATTCGGGAGCACAACTTCATTTCTAAATATGCTCCTTCTTAGATAATCAACATATTGTACTATAGTATTTTTATAGCTTTCCTGTAGAATTTTCCGTTCATCTTTAAAGGGTTTCTTTGATCGCACAACATTCCTGTGGCCGTGGCCGCTCAGCATTTAAGCCACCCTGTCTTAGTCATGTGAGCCACATTTTGGTTAATACACCATTCTTTTGGATGATTGACCTAAGATATTTAAGACATTTACTCATGACTAGATTTTTTCCTTGCAACCTAACCACACCATTGTTTGCCCCCTCTGTGACCCAAAACCACATTCCAAATACTTTAATCCTCTGGATTCCAACCTTTATCTCCATTGTTCCAACTTGGAATTAACTCCAATTTTTGTTTCATCCACCAATACAATATCATCCACAAACAACACACCACGCCACTACTACGGTACCTCATCTTGGATTGACCTTGTCACTTCATCTATAACCAATGTAGAAAGGAAAGCGCTCAACGCCGACCCTTGATGCAAACCAATTATTATAGGGAAATCTTTTGTCGATCCATCACAAGTCCTACATTTGTTGACACATCCCGATACACATCCTTAACAAATATTGCATTTGTTTTTCATAACAAATTTTAAGGTCAGGTCGGATTGAATTAGGGATAGCTCTGTTGAGCTGGAAGTGTTTTCTTCTTTTGGTAGATACTTGGAAGGTTGATTGGCAGTGTTTTAGGTTTTCTAGGATCTCATCTTTGGTGGTTTCTGAGTGATGTGCAAATGGAATGGGCGATGAGTCCTGCTACTGGTGGTTCAGAAGCTTTATTGGCAATTTTTGCTCCCAATTCTTAAGTTGTGAATAAATTTCAATATGTATGGTTTATGAGAAATTTACTAGACTTTACTAGAAATGCTGACTTAGAGTTTTTTAAGACTGGCTGCATGGGCCTCTCGTTTGCACACTATTTCACTTGCTCAACAGTTGCATTACATCTAGTTTTGTGTTTCCTTTTATTATTGTAGCATTGTTTCTCTCCCCAATATTGATCTTGACCTTCTTTTTTTTTTATAGGTCCAGAGTTGGAAAGTATCTTATCTATTATCCCTTTATGGTATTCAAACTGACCATGTTGTAAGTATCTTTTGCTGGCTGTTATCAACCCTTTTACTCTGGTTATGTTGCATTGTTTAGTGCATCAGATGCTGGCATATGCAGTTCATATTCAAATTTGATACTCTGCAGATAAGGAAAGGTGACTGATACATTTGCCTGCTCGATTGCATTTTGATGTGTGAAACAGTGGCGTGCTGTGGTCTTCCCAGTGTCATTGACTTCTCTTGTGTATGCGGGGTCCTTGGTAAGGAAGTGTTTGCTACTGATGGACGGAGATGGGAGTGAGGGCATTCCACTCAACTGTTTGCATAATGTCTTATCCAAGATTTATTACACAGCAATATCAATCGTATCCAATATCGCAGCTTGGCGTAATCTTGTTGTGGTCAGTTCGTTTTTGCTCTTTCCTGTATGCCAAAAGTTCACATTTAGGTCATTGCTTGTCTTTTTTTTTTTTTTAAACTGTGGTTTAACATTAGCTGCCTTTATTTTTTACCCTCTCTCACTATATATGTATGTGTAGTCATTACTGATTGGTGGCTGGCCTAAATATTAAAATAAAAGATAAACTATATCTTATTTTTATTTTTATTTTATTTTTTTGACAAGAAGATAAACTATATCTTGACAAAAGCAATGATTTAATCATTGCATGTACTGTTGAAAAAGTTGCCATTTTATTGAGGTGTTGGTATCTGCCCAGTTTTTTTTAAGTGTATCATGTAGCTTTTGATAGTAATGAATCATCCTATGTGTTACAGTACAAATGTTCAACATTGTTATATGCTACTAATTTAACAGTTTTCTTTCTACTATTACACATGCCTAATGTATACTCTTTCTCAAGAAATTGGTAAATGAGGGGGCATTCTCTTTTTCTTGATCACCTTCAATATCAATGTATCAAATGATAGCTAATTTTCTTCCTCATTTAATTGTAAATATGATGTCAATAAACATTTTGGGCCTTTAAAAAAAATTTACTTGTCTAATCATCAAAATATTTCCCCACTAATATATCATATTTTGTTGTTCATGGGATCAAGCTCAAGAGTTACCTCAGCAAATTTATTCACTTGAATTTTTGTCCCCACTAAGCGTATATTTGCAATGTCAAACCTCAGAGGTATCTAGTAGCTCCCAATATGGGGGAGGGGTATTTTAAGAATAATGTCAAACCCGAGGGATACCTCATAAAAAAATCCATTTATATATTTGAAGTTTTGAACAAATCACCACTTTGTTTCAAAGTATATGATGTTCTATCCTTTTCCCGAGCATTATAGGTTTGTATGTTTTGGTTGCTTTTTTCTCCCTTTACTCCTTTAGCATTAATTTAGACTCTCATTGTGTTGGGGGGTTAAGAGTAAATAAGGACTTACATTCTTGTTGATGGGAAGGCTGAAGAGTCTCCTTCAAATCAATGCATTTTATGACATTTGGCAACAAATGCTAAATGAAGGAGTCGTTTGGGATTATGTTGATTTCCTGTTTCCATTTAATTTTTAAAAAGAAAACCAAACTTGTTTGGTCTTTTTGATTTCCAAAACACTTCAGTGCTATTTGTAAAAACAGAAGCAATAAAAAGGAAACCACTGATGGTGGTTTTACAGTTTCATTTTTATAAAACCATGTACGTGCAATACCCAGTTCAGCAATTAGGCTTCCATAGTCCCATTACCAATACTCATTATACTCCTCAACTTAAAGTTGATTTATACAGAATATAAAGGCTTCAATTCTTTTTATTCCCTATTCGTAAATTGTAGCATCTCAATAAATTATTTGTTTCATTGTTATTTTTTGAAGTATTCTGATATTTTCCTTTCAATTCAAGATTTTCGATCAATTTATAAACCTTTTTTTCTTGTTGAATTTACAGAATTGGTGGATTCAAATTGTTGGTGATTTGATTCAAAGAAGAAAGTTATGTTACAAATATGGGGATGTATAGGGAGAGTTTGCACTATTTACTTTAGAAAATTATGACATAAACGGAATGATAGATGATGGTGAAAAGTGAAAACTCTAATCCTGAAAATTGGCTAAGATACTAAAATCAAGTTTTTTTTGGGTTTATTGTGTGTCTATGTTTGTGATATGATTCAAACCCATTCCAACTTTTACGACAGGGGTAGAACTGTAGAAGTGTAGAACTTTGATTCTTAGTGGGTTTTGAAACTTTATAAATCAGGAAGTTATAAAATGAATGTTAGTTTTCAGTTTTTTTTAAAAAAGAAAAAAATCAATATATGATTCCGAATGGACCCTGAGTAAATGATTTTCCTTATTTTCTTTCGGATAAATGAGTATAATTTTATTGATATTTTGTAATCCAGAAACAAAAACCATCTCTCTCTTCTAAAACCAAAAGCAACAGCAAACATGATTGAGAGTTTGAGACTACCAAGTCCAGAGGTGAGGCCATGGGGGTATAATTTGAGGAAGAGTCATCACGTCAGCCCCCTAACCTATCATCACAATCCAGAAAACAAATCTGTCAGATTGTCTGTGCTGTTTTGTGACAATGCAAGACACCCCAGCTTAATGCTCAAAAATAAAAGTTTTGACAATAAATTCAGGACACATGTAAGCAAGAGCAACTAGAGCTCCTTGCTTCCTTCAGTTTCTGTACATACTGTTGCTGTCTTTCCTGCACATGTGTGACCAAAACTGGTGCAACTCCTTGGGATCTAGTATAGATCTACAGCCACTCCCAAAGTATAGTCAGACGTAGACTACTATAGGGACATTGATAATCTACAACATTTTTTGTCAGTGATACAGTCGCAAAGTAGGCTGTTTAAGTTAATGTCAACTAGTATTCTTTGCACGCGATGCGTGCGTGAGTATGTGTCAAAAAAAGAAATGTTTATAATTTTTTTTATATCAATAATTCTTTGGTTTTTAGTTGTTCATTCATTGTTATTCATATATGAAGTATGTCAAAAGAAAGAAATATAATGTTGAAAAAAATGTGCTCAAATAATAAAGATTAGCAAATAATAATGTTAGAAATATACTTAGTAGACAAATTTTATAGTAGATGACGGTTGTACGATACAACTACGACACTAAATTTTCCAAGTTGGTCCACTAAGTATGMTATCATGAATATAATATGATTAGTGTAACCCAACTTTTAATATGAAATTCTTAYTTTTACATTTTTCTTCTTATTGTCTCAATCCTATCAAATTATTTTGTCAATTAATTTTTTTTTTTATTAGTGTAACTTAGCTTATGCAATGTTTCATTGTTACATGTTTATTATGATAAGAAAAGAAAATCACTCTACATATTGTTTAATTAGTATAGTTGACATTTCAAATGAAATACCATATTAAACTTGTTCAACATTTATGGCAAATTGACAATTGAAGAGTAAAAAGAGATTATTAATTTTTTTTAAAACATTGTAATTTAATTTATTAAGGGTATATGAGACATTTTATAGGGGGGACACCATTGCTCCCCCCTTGGCTTATATAATAGAGATTAGTTTGTCCTGAAAATTAGATGGTTTTTGTTGTTGCATTGGACTTTGGAGTTTACTAAATAGCTAGAAGCCAGAGCACTTGTAACATCCAACATGGAGGGAGTAATCTGTTGGTGAATGCACCTTAGCATTAGCTCTCTTATGCAGTGTTGCATATTTGTTACAGGCAATAGGTCAAATATATGCAGTTACATTCGCTTTGCTTCTAAGCACTTTCTCATGGTATTCGATTATAGACATTTTACAGGTCATAGAAAATAAATGTAAGGTCATAGTTAGTTACCAAATCTAGCCCAATCTCCTCTGCTGCTAATCCTTTTCATATACTCCCCGTGTCCCCTTTTTCCTTTGATTTACAATTTGGCCTCGCACACCCCACTCAAACCATTTATACTCTCTCTAAACTGAAATAAAATCCACCCTCCTCTATTATCACTATGTTTCTCAGACATGGATTAAGTCTCTACTAAAATACAAGTGTCCAAGTATCGGACTCAGCCATATTGTAGAAAAAAAATGCTGTTTTTTGTTAAATATGGATTATGCAAGTGTCATGTTGAGTCGGATGTAATACAGGATGGCAATTTTTTAGGTTAATGAGCTTTTGGAACTTTGGAAGTAACATAGTTTCGTCTAACTCTCTCATAAAACTTTGTCAACGCCCTATTTCTTCTCTTTTTGGGTTATATTTTGTGAAGTAATCTCAATAATTTAAAGCTTTATATCTCTTAGAAGATTGAGTTTTCAAAATTGTCCTTCCTATTCCAAATGAGAAAAACTTCAGGAAACAGCTACCCTCGATTTGCAATGAGACGTTGGTATCTGCTACAAAGCATCTGTTTTATGGCAGATATAGGGATATATTGTATATAAACCCTGTGTGGTGTCTACAATCTCTTATGTCACCAGAGTATCTTTCTAGTATATCATCATTATCCTGATTGATGCTTCTCAATTCAGGTCTGTTACTCGACATCATTATTATGCATGTATTTGAGATACTTATAAGCCTGCTGTTGGCCTGAATTTTTCATAATCTCTTATTTTATGGTGCTACATGCATATGTGGCCATTCCTTGAGAAAAACTGAGGACATTGTGTGTTCCTCAAGTGGTTGCATGTTGCTCCTTTTAGTGAAATTACTTGTCATGTGTGCCCTGTATGTTGATAAATTGATTAATTGTGTCCCTCTCATATACAGTTTATGATTTTTACTTCATAGGCGCCAATCACTGAGGAATTGGTGTTCAGGGCTTGTATGATTCCTTTGCTTCTGTGTGGAGGATTCAAGGCGCAAACTGTGTGTCTTCTCTGCCCTGTCTTCTTCAGCTTGGGTAAGTTATCTTAGTCGCAAATTGTCCTGTTTGGTTTATCTTATATTAGAAGTTGACAATTATTTGACGTCTTATATACACTGATTACCAGTATGACTTAGCCAAAAACACCCAAGTGACAAATGTAGCTCAGTAACTGATAATAAGCTGTATCAACTAGTCATGTTCAGTGCATTTTCTTTTGCAGGACTTATTCATAGATAAAACTTATGGGCATTCCGTCAAGATTTTGTTATGGTTCACATCTTCTAGTAGTCACATTTGAATGATAATTACCGGAAGTAGTGATGGCAATTCAATTCGGATCCGACCCTAATCCGCTCCGATCCGAGGGAAAATATCTGCTTCGAATCCGATATAAATAAAGTCTGACCCCGACTTCGTTAAAAAAATCCGACTCCGAGTTGGAGGAGGGTCAGAGTCGGATCTCACAAAAAATCCGACTATATAATCCGACTCCGACATTCATACACTTATTATCATTTAATTTTTATATTTATTAGGCTACTTATGTATAATGTATAGTCAAAGACTTTATTTCATATAAAAAAAGAGTAATATAAGAAAATTAATAGGGAAAAAACAAAAAATACACTTAAAAGTAGAGAATTTTTTAAAATATATATATATATAAGGGAGAAAAACTCGAATTCAGGTCGGATCGGAGTCGGAGTCGGATCTCGAATTTAAAAGTCGGATTCTCGGATTCGGATCTCGGAGTCGGAGTCGAATGTTGTTTATAATCCGACTTCCTGTAGGGTCGGAGTCGGATTATGCATAATCCGCTCCGAGTCCGGTCCGTTGCCATCACAAACCGGAAGCCATAACCACTTCTTGCAGAAACCTTTTTGWTCAATATTTTTCCCCCTCTCCAGTCTCCAATCTTGCTTTGCATTTATTCTTAGTCAGACTCTGACATTCCTTGGTCTTGTTCTTGGCTGTTATATATGTCTGTTGAAAGCTTGAAATTTATATATTCTAGTTATCTGGGCCTAATCAATAACCGTTTCCTTTTGCTTTATTTTCAGCGCACTTGAACCATCTCTTGGAGTTATATAGCCAGAAAAATTACAGCCACCAGAAAACCGTCATTGCTGTTGGTATATATTAAAATTTAATTCTTATGATATGCATAAGATTTGATTGACTAAGCTGAGAAATGTCTCCATAGGTAGTCAAAATGCTGCATACTGCTACCTCTGTGTGAACTTGAATAGCACTTATGTGTGAATTACTGGATTTCAGGTACCCAACTTGCATATACAATGATTTTTGGCTCTTATGCTTCGTTTCTCTTCATTAGAACAGGTATGCCATTTTCTCATTGACAAACTTCAGTGTGGGTTCATTTCGTGCTGATGTTGGCATAATTGTCTTACTTTGCACAAAGCTAAAATTTTCCATAAATGTATCTTTATTGTTTGGTCGCCGATGTTGGCATATCCTGATATTGAAGTAACTTGCTTTTCCAAAAGAACGAAAAGCTCATGTCTAGAAATATATTTTACCTGTGACTTCCTTTTATCATGGTTCCTGTATCATACAGCATATTGCAAAAAAATTTATCAGATAGACTGCTCGTGTATTTCATAATTGGTTAGTGCTAACTAAATGAAGATTTGTTGCCAATAGTAATACTTGTGGTGGATACTAACAGAAGCAGTACTCAACTTAAAGATTTCATGATTCAAGAATAATTTGATGGAATAAATATCTTTGGGTGAAAAAATATTCAAAGTAGATGACATCTATATTCAGTTTTCTTATCATGCAAAATTACTGGTTTTTTTAGTCATGTGATACATAAAGGCATTATTGGCCAATTGGGTTATTTTTCTGTATGTCAAACTAACTGTTATTCTCTAATGTGGAAAATATTACATGAATGTTGTTAGTGATTCTAAGCCAATTATTACATAAAAGTAGTGAATGTTGTTAGGGTTTAATTTCAGCTGAAATCATCTACTTTGTAATATAAATGTCAATTGTTTTTGGAAATAAAAATAATAAAGTATTTTAAGAAGTTTTCAACTTTTATGGTTGAATTAATTATGGCCTGGCAAAATATGGTGGTTATCTTTAAGACAAAAGCTGGTGGTTCATCATGTTTTTGTCTTGGCCTCTTGGGTACCTTATGGAGGTAATCGGGGGAAGGTCTTTTGAATAACTATCACCTGGAGTCCTGGACTCTTTTTTCCTGTGGGGAACTGTCACCTGGACTTAGGGTTAGTGTGTTTGAGCTCCACACTTCTTGCACGTTCTTCCATTATAAGTTTCACAATGTTGGCTAATTGATGAATCTGATGATGTATTCTGCAAGTATGTGGTTGGAGTTTGCAGATTTCACTTAAACATAGATCTTTGATTCTATTCTTAATTATTTTATCATTATTATAACGTGTCTACTGCTTTTGATAACCAATTAGTGACACTGATTGACTGTTATATGAGGAAGGCATCATTAGGTAAAGCTCTGATGGCTTTTGCATTGGGACTGCAACTTGTTTGAGTTTTAGGCAATACCATGTATGTTCAAACAAATATTTTCCGTTAGAGATCTGTATGATGTGATCTGACAGCTTCAGAATCTTCTTGTGCTTACGGAGTTTTTAATGTTTTTCTTGTTGTTTCTTCCCCTGCTCTGTGGTTCACAATTTCCCTTTACACGTTGTTTGAATAGAATGAAAGAAAGGGCAGGGAAAAGGAGGATAATCTCCCTTGTTTGGGTAAAGGGTTGGGAGAAGGATGGAGAGGAAGCAAAAGGGATCCATTTCCCTTCTGTCTTAAAGAAACGCTATCTGTCCAAATTTGGAGAGATTTGAAACCGAGGTATTGCTCACGTACTAGCAGGTTTACCTGCTGATGTGTAGGGTGCATGGTATTTGATTTCAATCATAATTCTTATTTGATTTTATTTGTAATCACCAAAAACCAGGCGACCTCACCACCCACCACACGTCCACACATCTCTCTTTAACGTCCCTTCTCCGCCACTTCAAATCCAACCAACCACCCAGTGCAACACAAAATTGCCTAACCCAGAAATCCACGGCCCACCTCAACCCAAAAATCCCACTTCCCCAGCCATTACATCCTTCCTTAGACACCACAACTATCTGCACCACCCTCTCAACCCACCCAAGCCCATAAAACACCCATGCGGTTGGGTGATGTTTTGGTGTGTGTTTCAAGGTGAGCGGTCGCTTTTTCGCAGGTGGAGACAAGTTTCAAGGTGATGGTTCTGCTGATTGTGGAAGAGAGATTGGGATGGAGATGATGATGATGATGATAGTGGTGGTTGTGCAAATTTTTGGATGGAAGAGAGGGAAAGGGATGATGATGATGATGGTGGTGGTGTACTGTTGTTGTAGCTTGGTGAGAGGCTGAATTTTATAGGGCTATGGGTGGGAGTAGGGTTTGGTTTTTAGGATGAAGGGGTGGTGAGAGGGGTTGTTGCGATGGTAGCTCAAGTGCCTCTTGGGTCAAACCTGGGGTGAGATGGGGTGGGGGTTTGCATAGTCTTTAACTGAAATTAAAAAAAAAAAGTAAATTACAGTAAAAGTAAATGGGTATAAAAGTTAGACTCAATGAGGAATAGTCAAAAGTTTGACTTAAAATGGAAAGACCACACAAAGGCTAGCTTATCTAAAACAAGTTTTCTTTATTCATCTCCTTCTATTATAGTAATCCTGTATAGTGATTTGTGACACCAATGGCTAGTGACTGATCTTGGCAAATCGATTCTCTTAAATGTGATTCTTCTTGCACTAGATCACTGGATTCTGGCATTTACAATTTACTTAAAATGGCTATTGTGTGAGTTACTGCGTTCTTATACACATTACATGAATAAACAATTTTTACCTGATTGATCAACAATTTTGTGTCACCTTGTCAATGATGTACCCATGCAATAACTTTTCTCACGATTTAAAATTCTTCTTGCAATGCTTTTGGTTTAGTTGATTTTGGTTTTGCAAATTACGTTTGTGTTTTCCGAACTGGAAATAATCAAATACACATCTCTGGGAACCAATTTTCTTGGCAGGGCATCTTATTGCTCCATTAGTAGCACATACAGTCTGCAACTTCATGGGGCTGCCTGCAGTCTATGCTCGAAGAAAAGGTATGAATGCTTAAATATATACGGTTGGTGTTTAAGTCTTATTTAATGATAATATGGACTTGGGCTCCTTTGCCCTTTTGTATTCATTAGTCATCAAACATATTCCCCAAATTGTTAAAACTTTGGCCTAACTGAGTGTATTTCTTGATTTCATCAGGGTTTGCGGTAAGTTTGGTTTTCATCGCCGGAACTATAGCTTTTGTTCGCCTCGTTTTTCCTCTGACTAGTCCAGCTTTGTACAATAGTAGGATAGATGATTGCCGTTGTTGGCATGGATATTGTAGTTGGAGCTAGAATTTCYTACGMATTTTCGGTAGTAAATTTTGCTTCACAACATGTGTACCTGTATAAAAATTGCTATAGATCATAATTTTCTCGCTCACTTCTAAACTCAGGTGCGTTCATTATGTTTCTTAGTTAAGAACATTATTAGTACTTCAGCTGTTGTTGTCACATGAAAGTCTCTCATAATACGGAATTGAGGTGCATTGTATTTGTGCATTTGAATGTCATTAAGCACCCTCCATTGAAAGATTTATTTCGTTTCTCCAATACCTTTTCCTATTTTTCAGGTCAAATTGTGATTATTTTGTGTCAATCAAAATTTCTGGAATTGTTTTTTGGCAAATGATACTATCATAACGTTTTACTCCCGAGTCATAAGCCTCAGATTGATCATAACTAAACAAAAGTAAATCATGACATGAATCCTTTAAATTCTCATTTACCACCATCCGCAGCGTTCATTTTAATGACTTGTAACTACTATGATATCACTGGTGATGCGATGTAAATCCTCGTAAAAAGCAAAAAAAAAGAATATTTTACTACTGAGTAGATTATACTGTGTGAAAATTAATAAGAGAGACCCAATAATTTTATTACAATTAGAGGGTGTTTGGTTTTCCCTTATTAAAGGACTCGAATCACTTCTTAAAACACTAGTTTATTTCAAAAGGAATACTTGTACATTGTATCAACTATCATCTCTTTTTCAATATATACTTTCTCGATTTCTTTGTTGTTGTATCTTTGTTAAAATTGCACAATTTATTTATTAGATCTGACGATTTTTTTTAAAAAAAAATAAATAAAATAAAATCGAACACTATCATGTGAAGAGTTATTGGGCTAATTTCTAATACTTGTATATATTCATTCACAATATTAAGTTTTTAAAGTTTATACTAACCCCCAAAAAAAAACTTAATAGAGATCTAACTAATGTATTTGTAAATGCAACACAAAGAACATAGAAAGTATAAAAACTTGATGGGCTAGCTGTATACTACATTGCTACTGTAGATAATCATCTCCTAGCAAGACTTGTTTGACAGAAGATAGTAGTAGATCTTAATAATATTTTGTTAAAAAAAAAAAAGAAAGAAAAAAAAGATGATGATATCTTTGTAAAACTAGTTAAGAGGACAAGCTCAACATTTTCAAAATATGCATCAAGTTTAGGCATGTCTATGTTAGAACGAATTGCGATGAGATGACAGTCAGTCATACTCACATACAAATACATAAATGCAAGTAGAATTTTGTCTTCAACCAAGTCATGGCATTTACAAGATTTCAAGGCAAACTCTCTTGCATTCTTTATATTTTCCATTCATAACTGCTCCTATCCTTTCCTTGCCAGCTAGGATAGTCGAACTTATAATAATTCTTTGAAAGGTGTATTTTTTTCAACTTATTTGTATTTATGTGAACTTATTCGAAACATTTTATTTGGTAAGAAATTCGGTCACAAACTAAATTAAGAAAATCTTCGAACTCAATCTACAAGGGCTTGTTTATTTCAATTTTTTCCAGTTGAGGCGTGATAAACCGAAAACTGTAGATGGGATTAGCTGGTCTCTCACAGGATACAATCATCTTTTCATATAAAAAAGCAAGGGTATTTGTCAAACGGGCTTGGGCCGCGTCCACCACGGGGAGTGTAAGTCCACATCATAAGACCAAGGAGGTTCCACTTCAAAATCATATGACAATGAGGGGAGTAATCCACTTAGCCTTATATAGTGATCTCAACTCTCGAATTCTTTCGATGTGGGATTTATCACCACAACACTCCCTTTAATTTCAATGTGGGACAACACATTCACTCACATGTGGGTTGTTCACGGGCTCAACAATATCTTTGTCTTTACAAAMGAAGTCTTTAACATAGACATACCTTATATCAACATAAACAACCTTAATTTTCACATAGAGAACTTTTAATAACTAGCAGATCACCATTCTAAGTTTATAGACAATCATTTGACGTATGTAAGATGAAGTACGAGATCTGACAGTTGGGACCCACATCAACTACTGTTCTCTGTTGGCACACATGATCTTTACATGAGGTTTCCTTTTCTTTTCTCACTTCTTCACCAGTGGCCCCATCATTTTAATAATAAAATAATAATTTAACTAGTGTATGGGCTATGTTATCCCATCTCCTGTTTTCGAGCTACACTTCCTCGTTTACAGTTCAGTTCTTGAATTCAGTTGAGGTAAACGGACCTAAGCACTTAAGTAGTGTCATTTGACTAGACAAATGAAAGAAGATTTTTGTTCAATTATGTAGGATTATAAGAATCGCAAAATTCAATGTGTTCTTGTTACCAAATAGCAAGCACAATCTTGATTTTTGACAAACGCGGGCCTAAGCCACACCCGTAATTGAGAGAGAGAGTTCACTTCACTAGATCAAAGAGATTCCTTCCTAAAATCATATGACAATCAGAGGAGTAGCCCCTTAGCATCATAAAGTGATAAACTCTCTCTTCTCCAACCAATGTGGGATAATTACAAGCGGTGAACTCCGTAGGTTTATTCTCTAATACTCTGCCGCACATGTAAGGTCCCTTTAAACTTTATTTCATGTGATTTTTCGGGCTTCTTCACATTTTATAGAACATTCTATCTCCAATGATATTATATGACAAGTTTTATTGATATGGAAAATAAATAACGTATTTTGACATAACGACTATTTAAACYTACTCCATACTTTATATCGAATTATAGAGTACCTAGATTAAATTAGTTATCRAGTACCATGAAGTTACTAAATTCGAAGTTGACTTTAGATTTCATTRGAAAAAACAATGATTCGGTAATAATTAATTTCATAGTTTAAAGACGTTTAGTTGAGATATGATACCGCTAAACAGTCCTAGTCCCTCACATTGACAAAGACCCAATCACAAGAGATCATTTTACAAGGCATAAGGGGAAAAAATAAAATTAAAACTAGAAAAATATCCAATAAAAAGRTTACTCATACCTTGTGTATGTGTAGCCTTACCCCGTGTAATWACACAATCAATGTAACGATCATATGATATGAAGGAAAATGATAAACCTCGCACTACGTGACGACAAGTGCGTGGAGTTTATCATTCCTCTTTAGAGACTAGAGACTCAAAACTTAGTTGAAAGTAAAAGAGGGAGCACATTAGAGAAGTAGTCGTACCATTTAACCAGTTAGCCAATAATCACCATAACTGAGGACATGCAAATCATTATAACAGCTAAAAACCTTTTTTCTGGGTAGCCCCTTACTTGTAGCTGGCAGATATAAGATGGATTTGTTGACCCCAGCTTCGTTCTTTGCTTTCAGAATTTCTCATTATTAGTCCCTCTGATTTCCTACATGATGAGGACAAATTGTGCCTTCACTTTTCCTTCATTTTTTTCTTGTATTTAATAGACCTGATGAGACATTATGGGCTTATTTTTTTAAAAATAAAATAGTGTTTTACAAATTCAATTTTTCCTTTTAGAAATATATTCCCTATGTCCTAAATTACTTGTTACATTTAGACTCATTAAACAAATGATCATGTTAAGAATAAATAATTTACTCTCCATTCTGAGTGTTTGTTATCCGCATTCTAAAAAAACGCTCGCATAAACAGTACTATTGATGGAGGGGGAATTTAATAACATAAACTTTGGTTTGTATAAAAGCGTTAGTGAATGTGAAATCACATTTTTCTATAATCTATAACTCTATACTTTATTATCGTAGAGTTTAAATTTGAGAAGTGTCCTTATCATTTCTCAATTGTGGTGTGATTTCTTTATTACCGTATTATTGTCTACATATATGATCAAAATATTAACTTTATCTCGATCATACTAAATTACGATTATCTCTCTTATATAAACGAAGGGGAGTCATGCCTTCTGCAACTGAAATTTCTAACAATTTTGGAAAGTCAATAAACCCTTCTCGGGTATAAGTTCAAGACAACAAGAACGAAGCTTTGACCTTTTGCGTAAGCTGATTTTCTTACGTATGTACAGATATGTTACCTTTTATTTCTTATCGTAATTACTTTTATATATTCTTGAAATTGATCAATATTTAATGAATCGGTTCGATTTGAATAACTTTAAATAAGTTCAGATCAATTTAGACAATGACGAATGAAGTATGACTTCATGGAGTTTTTTCTTTAAAATTGACCTAATGAGAGTTTGAGATGAGACTGAGACCCTTGTCAATATGTCATGGAGTTTTTTCTGTAAAAATCTCATGTATGTCAATCTGATGAGGTTTGATGATTTAGTGGGTACCCACCATTTATAACAAAAATTTCAAAGTTAATCAAACTTTATTGACTTGAGTTAGTTTTATGTAAGAAAATTGCAAAGTTCTGAATTTCAATCTCTTAGCTGACGTAACCTCTGGTTAGATCCTCCCATCACTCTGTAGCAGGACAGGATCTAAATGAAAAGACCCCTTTTACAACTTCAACTCTCTCCATTCTTTTTGTCTTTAATTTTTACAGAATCTTCTATGATTCTATCTATCCACTTCCTTTCATTCTAGCAAGCATGGCCATGGTAAAATCGATAATTAGGGTTATTTAGTTTTAAAGGTTGGTTGAAATAGTAATTTTAACGCTCTGTTTGGTTATTGGGACTAAATAGTAGGAATGAGAATGAATTTTTAGTGTAATTTAAATGGGGAAAAACTCTTAAAATTACTATGGGAAATAAATTGCTTACAACTTTATCTCCATGACTCTATGGGAAACATTTTTAGCTCAAACTTATATTTTTCTCTCCATGGAGACACAATTTCTTAGAAATTTCATTACCATGGGAATGAACATGATATTTTTCCTCAAATTTACATACAAATAATGCATTCCTATTATCACCATTTACTGCCAACAACCCAAACGGGGCGTAAGGGTATGGATTGATTATTTATTTTTTTATAAAGTTTTTGTTTCGTTTAAAGATATGAATCTTGACAGTATTAATGATTTGAGGAGGTATGAAATCTCAATCTCTCGGGATAGTGGGTATTTGATGAGACTAAAGGAGACGAGAAATTATTATGTATGATATTTCATACCTAAAAGATCCGAACCGGGCAACTTTTGCATTATAAATAGTATCACATTCATTTCATTTCATTTCATTACAAAAGCTTGAACCAAGCATTCCCTAATATAATACTTCGTGACTATTTGGATGTGATTCTATTAATGATATTTTAACACCCCACTAGGGGTTAATAGGAGCACACTGGTAGATATTGTCCCCTCTAGGCCCGAGCCCTCAAGAATTTATTTTTGTGTGAGCTTGTCCCACCCGAAAGACCTCAACTAGGTTGAGGTAGCAATCTTCCCTATATAGGAAACTTCGTTCTCCTCCAATTTAGATGTGGGATGGAACACCTATGTTCCCTATATACGTAGTTTCACGCTAGAACTAAAGGAACTATATAATAGCATGTTAAGTTTTGGATTCCCATGTAAGTGAGTTGTTTCCTTTTATAAGATGAGAAATTCACAAGTTCATGCATGTTAAGATGCATTTGATTGAAGTTTTAAGCTCTCAACTATTTAATGCATGATTAATTCATTGAATCATGTCTCTAAACAAGCATTTTATATTATGGTGTCATCGTTGACGGGAGAGTCACATGGTAACCCCAAGGTAAGTGACATGAATTAAGTCATGATCACCAAGTAAGAAATGAGCTATTAGTAGTGTAATAAATTTAAATATGACTTTAATTGGTCACCAAGTATGTAAAGATTTAATGAGATTATATGTGTTGCTGCTTTAATATTGTATAATCTTCGACAATATTAAATTACTAAGCACTTAAAGTGAAAGATTAGTAAACATTAAAACTCTAGATGAGTGCACATCTATAGTATTGATGACAGTAGCAAGGGTTTGAGGCATGATTCGGCCATGACCTTATCTGGAACCGTTGGATCCTCGCGTTTCACTAGCAAGTTGAGATGTCTTCCTATGTATATTATGTCAAGGAGTCACGCCCATGTCACATTTTCCAGAGTTGGGCARCAAGTAGACAACTCGTTCGGTGCTTACTTACAAGTAATAAAGAATGTATAATATTGTATAGCAATGTTTTTATCTATTGATTCCTTAATTCTTTTATTCTCTTGATCTTGGTTTCGTTTAGTTCTTATATCTTATTCGTATTCAACATTACTTGTGGAGGCTTGGGGGTGTTAGGTGAGAAAACCATCAATAATAGCCCGGGGGTGTTAGGGGAGAAAACCAGTGAGCGCTCTTACTGTATTTCATGCTTTAACCTGAAAGGAGGAAGAAATTTGAGAGGATGGAGTACATATGGTCTAGTATACTTGTGGAGGTCTCACCAAAAAGAATGAGATTGTTAGCAAACATTAAATGTGAGACCTCTACTGAACCTCCCCTGACTCTAAAAGGGATCCACTCTTTTTTTCACAAGATTCGTGAATTTTTCTTGACAGAAACTCCAAACATATGATGAAGATGTAGGGGGAGATTGGATCTCCCTGCCTAATCCCCCTATTAGGTGTAAAAGTGGATGAAAAAGATCCATTAACCTTAATTTGTGTATGCACAAAAGTTACACAACTCATGATCAAGGTGTAGGAGTCCTTAGAGAAACCAAAAAAGGCCAAACAATCACCAATGAAATTTTACTCTAACTTATCACAAGCTTTTTCTAGGTCAATTTTAAAGGTAAAAAAATGTTTTCTACCTTTCATTTAGGACATAGAGTGTAGAATCTCAGAAGTGATAATAAAGTTAACATATGTTCCTCTCTTGGAAATAAAACTGTTTTGATTAGGGGAAATGATGTTATCAAGAAAGGGCGCTCTAATCCTATTGGCTAAGATTTAAGACACCAACTTGTAGATATTATTCGTCAGTCCTATAGGTCTATAGTGATTTACTCTTTCAGAAAAAGGGATTTTTGGTATCAAAGTGATGATTGTCTCATTAATACTCTCATCCAAAATCTTAGAATTAAAGACTTGGTGAATGAAGCTAATGTAATCATCCTTAACCTTTTCCCGATAGAATTGAGAAGCAAGCATGGTAGTCATCTTTCCCAGATGCTTTATCGGTACCTATAAAGAACATGGCTTCCTTGATTTGCAATGTTGTAGGAACAGAGGCACACTAAAAAATGGTCATCCCTATCAATTCTATCAAGAGGTGAGCATATGTTAGCAGTAGTAAAGAGTTGTGAGAATGCATCAACCAAGATGTGTCTAATGCTCATAGAATCCCTAGTGTAAACGTCAGTCCCATACTATCCTTGATAAAACTGATAGTGTTTTTATTCTTATGAATAGTAGCTGAGAAATAAAAAAACCTTGTATTTTTCTCTCCCTCTAGCAACCAGTTTGACCTGGCTCTTAATTATATGCCAATAATCCTCTTCTTGGGAAAGAATTAAATCAAGTTCATTTTGCAAGCTTTCCTCTAAACCAAATAAAAAGGTGTTATTTGGTTCATTGGACATTGCTTTTAGAGTTCCCTCTAGCCTTTTAAGAACCTTTTTTTCTTTTTACAATGGTTCCAAAGTGTTCTTTAGTCCATTTATTAATAATGTTGCTCATGTGCTGTAACTTAGCATGAATTGTACCACAAAAATTAGGCCACTTAGCAACCATAAGATCATTAAAAGCAAGTTCACGAAAAAGTAGAGGTTCAAATTTAAAAGGTTTTGAGCCATTGGATTATTGGTGGTAGATAGAGCAAGAGGAACTGTAAAGTATGGGATCATGGTCAGAAGAAAGTCCGGTGAGATTTCTGAGGTTAGCATTAGGACAAGTTGACAGCCATTGGTGGTTAATCCATGCTCTATCTAGTCCCTCATAGATGGGTCTCTTTTGTTGTTTATTAAACCAAGTGAATTTGTGACCACTAAAACCTAAATAAAAAAGAGAGCAATCCAATATACAAGATTTGTAAGCCTCCATTCGTTTTAAACTCGGGAGTTTCCCCCTTGTTTTTTCTCCGGGCATACAAAATCATTGTAATCACTACTACACATCCAGGGATCATGGATGTTAACAATAATCAATTTTAACTAATTCCAAACTTTTAATCTTCCTTAAACTTAGTAGGTGCGTAAACTGTAGTAATGGAAAAAGGTTATGTGTTAGAGTTTACCTCAACGACTCCATGGATTGTGTGTAATGAGATTACTTCCGAGTTCCAAAGGAGCACAATTCTTCCTGTAAAACCCTTAGGCTCAAGGATTTCAATCGAGTTGTACGATAAGGACTTACACACTTCCCTTATGTTTTCATCCGATATTCTTGTCTCAGTTAAGATGATCATGGTTGGTTTATGGTCAGCCACAAGTTGTTGAATATTTTCTTAAACCCCGGTCTCGCAATTCCTTTCGCGTTCCAAGCAAGTATGCTGAAATTCATTTCAATTGGTTTGATCTTTCCAAACTCTGCCTGAACATTCCAGGGAGGTACCTTTTTGTGCTTAGCAGGTATTTCATCTTGTGGTTGTACAAAACATCCGGTGTTGCTTTTGCTTTTAGAACAACAAGTCTTTGTGGTTTGTCCCTTCTATGACCCCAACACAGATATTGGGTGATGGTGGTGGGATCGGTGGCATTCCGTAAGCCCTAGTTTGAGTTAGGTTGCGCAAGAATTCATCGAGGGCTTCCGAGTAAGGTCCATCGACATTGAATGGTTAGTGAGGGTTGAGATGATGGTTCAGGTCCATGGTGGAGTGGAATGGAAAGGATACGTGGTGAAGGTGGATGAAGAGTTTTGGTAAAGTTAATACATGGATGGTGGTGATTAAAGGATTTCTTTAAAGTGGAAAAGGTGCGGCTAAGATTAACCATAGATTCGAGTGAATCTTCTTCGACCACATCACCCAGTAATTCAAATTTATTGCTGGGTGTTTTCTCCTATCAAATGTGGAGAGGTTTTTTCCTTAATTAGCAAATTATTTTTTGTTCCCTGTTTTCTTCTTCGATCATTTGCCAATTAACTTCTGTAGTGTTTTCAGTCGGTGGAGAGTCTTGTCCACTGGTGTTGTTTCCATTGTTGTGGTTTGTTGTGATTCAATTGGGACTTGGTTAATTTTGGCTAGAGAACAGGGGGTCACAAGCTTATGAAAGGTGTCCATCTTTTTGCAATTTTTACAGAACAACGACCAACCTTCTACAGAAATTTGTTGGCATAATTGGCCAATCCAGATGCGTTCTTTTGTAGTTGTCGTTATATCCATCATATAAAGAAATCTAGGCGCCTTGCTATTATAATAATGTGAGTTTGGTTTCTCTAGTCTGATGAACATTACCCACCTTTCTTAATACAGAAATACTATTCAATTCAAAGGATAGTTTTGGTAACTGAACCCAAATTGGCATCTTGGTAATTATCTCTTCAGAAGGTTTAAAGCCAGGTCTCCATGGTAGAGTTGCAATGAAACAATTATTGACAAACCAAGGGCCCCCGTCAAGTATTTTTTGTAAGATATCTATGGAATTTGTGTTGGAAATGAAGAAGTTCTTGCCCAAGTGAGAGAATTTCGTAGAAGGGTGTAAATTTCAAATGTTGTAAAGTTTCTCTCTCAAAAAGTTAGTTGCGAAATTATTTTCACATGGTTTGATTACAATTGTGTTAACCCAGGAATGACAGAGATCATTAAGTTCAGTTGGGGAAATTGGGATGAAAGCATCAGTTGTGGGATTGAAAGAAGGTGGAGGTGTGGTGGAATGTGTATTGATGGGTGGTTTCTGATGAGGAAAAGCTGAGAGAGAAAGTGAGTCCTTAAACGTATGTACTTGAGAAGTCTGAGCACTAAGAGTGTTACTTGAGTCTGTGGAGTCTGAATGTAGAATTTGTGGTGGTTGGGTGAAGTGTGTAGTGTTTGTGGTGGTGGGGGCGCCATGGTCAGTGGGTGGGTTAGGTGGAGTGAGAGGGGAGAGGATGACCATGACTCAAGTAACCAGTCTGTGCAAGATTGTTTGTGATAGTTGGATATGTTGGGGTTATGGTTGGGGGGCGTGTTGTAAGTCGAGGGGCTAGGTTGTGAGGTAGTTGTGGTTGTTTGTGTGTGTGTGTGGTTGTGGTGGTGGGTTCATGGTGGTTGGGGCATTAGGTTAGTGAAGGGGAGATGGTTCAAATTAAATTGGCGTTAATTTGGGAACTTTGTTCATGAAATAGGGGTGAATGTAAGGAAAATGAAAAATGGAGCGAAGAATAGTCGCTGTTTTAATTAATTACATGTTGCCCTTGTATGTAGAGCTATCAGTTTGGTTAGAATTTATAGAAATTGAAATGTTAACTGAAAACTGAACTGATTCAAATTGATAACTGAAAATCAACTGGCATGACTTAACTGAAACTGAACTGCAACTGAATTAAACAAACTGAAACTGACTACAACTGAACTAAATAAACTAAAACTGAACTGCAACTGAACTGAATCAAACTGAAACTGAAACTTAACTGAATCGGAATTGAACTTGAATTGAAACTTAGCCAATAACCAAAAATATTTGTTTTAAATTATTAACCCTTAATTTGTATTAATGCATCAACCAATTATACATTTAATATTTACATAGACTTACATATAATTAACATAGACTTACTTAATATTTACATAGATTTACCTAAATTGACATAGACTTACATAGTATTTACATAGACGTATCTAGATTGACATAATTTAGACCTGATTTTGTTACCCCYCTTGAATTTTTTGACCCACATATTTTACTTTATATTTAATTTTCCTTTATTTTATTATAAATTTGTGTTATAGACCACCTTTTATCCCATGTATGTTATAGAAAAATAGTTACTCAAACCGAAACCGATACACTTATATATAACTAATGTGTATTTTTGCTTTCAACCAAAATTAATCGTTAAGAAACAAAAACAAAAATAAATTATCAAAGACGTCAAACTGCTATGGTTCAAACTGAACTAAATTGAAATAGAAATGAACCGATTAAGTTCAAATTGAAATAAACTGAAACTGAAATGAACAAATTAAGTTCAAACTGAAATAAATGAAAACTGAACTGAATTTTTTTTAAAAAAAAAACTGGACTAAACTGAACTGTAATAATTGTTAACTGAATTATTTACACATTGAACTGAAATCAACTGAAATGAACTATAACTGAACGATTATGATTTAACCATAACTGACTGAATTAACTGAACTGATAGTGTATGCAGTGTTGTTTTTGTCATTCAAGTGTCACGTTTTCTTTTAAAACATGGTTATATGACAAGTAGTATCTAGTTCTAGGTAAATCTGCCACACTACTCGTCCAAAACTAAGAAACTAGAGAAATCTAATCTTAAAAAGAGAGACAGAGAGAGAGAGAAGCTTTAATTTAGTGTCAGTGGTCCTTAAATAAAGTTTAGTTCAATGATTAACCCCAAATCCAACGTAGAATAAATGCATTTTGACAGCATTTTCATGGATAATTGCAATCAATTATTTAGGTGGAAGTTATTATTATCATTATTAATAATAAATTAAACCCAATTAGCACCCTTTAACACTACATAACTTTCGAATAGTTGGAACCATAATCAAACATTAGGAGACATATTCATGGTTTTTAAAAGCAATAAAGCTGAATTGTCTCATGCAAAAAACCCAACTGACCAAAATTTCTCTCCTTTCCCAAATGATCATTTACTCAACTCACTAAATTTATTTTTTAAAAAGATGGTGAAATCATCTCTAATTTATCGTTTTCTGATAATATTATTATGAACATCTTAAAAAGTGAAATCTTCTTTAGATTTTATTTATCAACTTTAGCTCAATTTAAGGTTGAAATCATAGATAAAAATCACCTATTTCCATTGATTAAGAAATGCCAAGTGATATCAATTATTATTTGTATATTTGGGACCATTATCTTGAGAACAAGGTCCCTAGCTCCTTCTTTATGTTTATTTTGGCTATGTTTTACATCATATTTAAAATCCCTCGATCCATATTTTATTCAGAACTATGATCATTTATCCACGTGAACTTTCAAATTTCAATCATTATATCAAATCCCGCGTTAAATGTAAAGTTGAAACACGAATACATGGAACGAAACCGAAAATTTGTGAGTGTGATATGCTTATATGCATACCATTTCACGCAAGTTTTGACAAAAATACGCCTTTAATGAAGTAATGTGATAATTTGGATCCACGAGTTCGTAGAGAATGCCACGTGATTAATTGACATTGTTCCTTTTACAATTACTACAACTCCTTAGATTCTTCAATGATAATATGGTAATGTGATCAACAATTGAATTTGAGCCAATGTTGAGAAAATTGAGAAGGAAAATATAGGAATTGAAATATTGAAGTAATAACAAGGTAATTAAAAAGAGCATGTACTAAATAAGGTGAGTACTAAGATACTACAATATATTTCAATATAGCTAACATGTTAATACACCATTTCTTTTAACCCCACCAAAAAAAAAAAAAAAACAGATTGAGGTAGAAAATATTCCTAGAACTGCCCAAATGCAAAACAAAAAAATTATGCTACCAAAATCTGCTTTTTTTCCCCTTCTATCCTATTAATATTTTTTAATAAAAATATGAAACTACAACTACTAAAACTACCTCCACTACTACTAGTATTTTAAGGATTTTTCACAAAATAAAAAAAAAAAGAGAGAGAGAAATGGTGGGGTGGGGCCCAGAAGGATGTTTTCTTTCCATTTGTAGAAAATTTAGATAGTTTAAAAAAAATTGCTAATTGTTTGACATGGAATTAGAAGGATTTGAGGAAGAATGATCAGAAACAGAAACAGAGTTGTTGCTGTTGCTCTGTTTCCCTTTTCCTTTGTTTGGCTTAGAAAGTCTCTGCTTCAACTCTGTTAGCAGTTGCTGATTCTCTTGGTTCAACTTCTGTGCTTTCTTCCTTAACCTCTCATTCTCCTTCATTATGTAACAGTTTTGCAAGTACAACTCTGAGTTCAATCTTTCCATTTTCTTCTTCTTCTTCTTCTAACCAATTTTCTGATCCCCTGCAAAATCACAACAAATATTATTACTACTGATAACAAGAATCCGCGCTTTTATCGACCGTTTTTGTTGTGATATAAATGAGAGTAATGTGACATCTAATTTAGCTTGCACTCAATCATGAAGGAGAGTTTATATAATGTGGGAGACAAACATGAGGAACAAGCAAGTTGTTAAATTTGTGCAAATCCTTAATAGCAAGTAAAGAATATGTCACAAACAAGACAAAAACTTGTTACACTCTACTATTCACATTACACACCATGCATCATTAATTAAATTTAAAATAATTTAATACAATTCAATTCAAATATGAGGAAAATAGTATAAAAATGTGAACTTTTTCCTAGCGACCAATCAAATTCACTTAGGTAACAAAACCTTTTTGTTTTAAATTTTTTTTAAAGGAAAATCAAAAGGTGGGATAGTTATTAACATGAGAAAAATGAAAAAGTGTAAGAATTAGAAGAAAGTGAGCATGCAAAATACAAACATTTTCCTCAATCACAAGCTAAGACAAGTGCAAGAATCTTCAAAGCAAAAAAAAAAAATGAAAGAGGTACACTCTCAAAATGACATTATTGTTTAACAAGATGATAATATATAACATAAGGTGTGACATAGAAAAGTTGTAAGATAAACATATATGATATATAAAAAAAACATATATTAAAATTTTAATATAAGATTAAAGAAAAGAAAATAGAAGAAGAAGGGGTGGGCCTTTCTTTAGATTTTCAAAAAAGATCACCTTTTAGGAAGGAAGGAGGAGCTCTGGTCGAGGAGAGTAAAAACACCCAACAAACAACAACACCAACAATAACACAAGAATGAAGTGAATTTTGGTTTAGAAGAGAAATGAGAAAGAAAGAAAGAAGTGAAGTGAGGTAAAGAAAGGCTGTTAATATATATAGGAGGAAAAAACAGAAGGAAAAAAAAAGTGATTAATTAATAAATAATACTTGTAATAATAATTAGAGGGAGAAAAAAAAAAGGGGAAATGAAAATGTGAGAAAGGGGGACATGCCATTTTGCTCTCTGCCACAACAATCATGCATGTGTAAGCATGGAAGGCGGCCGGTTTAGGGGTCAGCATTTTTTTCCATCATCATTTTTGGAACTTAAAAGATAATTTGTAATTTGAAGCATATACATTTTGTTAGCAATATATAAATAATAAATTATTAATTATAGTGACAATAAAAATAACAAGTTAATTATATACGGAGTACTATATTAGACCTTGTTGTCATGGACGGATTATTTCTAATCTATGTGTAGTTTACATCAATTCCGATAACTTAAGTTCGACTCATATCACTTTAATTTTGGTTGAAAAAACATGACATATGAGAAACACGTACTATAACAGTATTACGGTATTATCTTGATGGACGCATTGGTTACAACATTCCTTAACGAGCTACAACTATGATTGTTTTGTGTCGGTTATCGATTAGATTTAGCCCTTAAAAATGTATTTATAGACATTGAACTTAATTTGATTCATATAGATTTTTCTACACATACCAAGTATATGACTAAAATCTTTAAACTCCTTAATCCATGCAAATAATATTGCAAAAATATGTGGTGAATTAAACAGTGTCTATAATACCATTGGTGCTATTATGAATTTGTTTTGATACTAATCACATTCTTTTTGTTTCAACGATATTCCATTCGTTTTTATTTACCTGCGCCATATATCATAAATAAATTACTTGCACCATTTCTATTTTAAGCATATACATCTAAATAAAAATTTAGGGAATTTTCATGGGGTGTCCCTAAGATTTATGGTATTTCACGTGGTGCCCCGGGCATTTTCAAAATTCACGTGATGCCCCATTTTACCGGAATAATCCATAAGTTAGGCAAAGTGGTAATTTTGCTGAATTTTTTGGGTTGAATGGAAAGGGTTGAAAGATATATTTCATAAATAAGTTTGAGTATCATGTGAAACAAATGAAAAAAAATACAAAATGAACGGCATTTTCATAATTTTAAGACCCAAAAAACTCAACAAAATTGTCACTTTATCTAACTTGTGAATTATTAAACTAAAATGGGGCACCACATGAAGTTTGAAAATGCTCAGGACACCGCGTGAAATACTATAAATCTCAGGGGCACTCCATGAAAAATCCCAAAAATTTAATAACATGTTTTTAAAATATAAATGGAATAAAAAATCTTGAATCACATTTATTATCTTTTTTTTTTTACTTCCAATTTCATCCATAAAAATATTTACCCACTTACAACTTTCAATTAAAATTTCCCCAACTTGCACAAAACTCCACTATCATCAATACCCTCCTAAAAAATAATAAAACTTGTAATGGTGCAAGTAAAAAAAGACAGAAAGTAACTAATAATACCGACTTTGATAAGAATCAATATATTCATAATTGTAAGGAAACCAAGAAATTGATGCATAATTGCTGAATATCAATTGTCTCTTTAGATAAGAAATTGCAGCTACTAAAACGCACGGAAGGTAACAAGTAAGAACGTACTCTGCAAATATTGAGTACGGACTACGGAGTGTTTGCGAATTGCGATCACTCATTTTTCCAGTTCAATTTCTCATAATATACCACTTTTATTGATCAATGGGAATTTAAGTAATTTAAGTAATTCATTACATAATTTTTAATAGGAAAATTCAAATGTAAAATGTTCAATTATGTTGAATTCAACTGAAGTCAAATTTTTTGAACTAAATTGGGCTAAAGTCCACTACTAAAGTCCACAAAAATGAATTGAGATGAAATAACTGCAGTCAGTTGAAGTGAGTTAAAATAAATTGAATTGAACTGAATATCATTCAATTAAGCTCAAAGGGAAATGGATTTGGATCCTATAAAGTTTTACTACAACCCTGTCAAGTAGAGTATTATCTTAGTATATACTCCGTACTTTGTAATTCAAAATCAAGGGCTCAAGATTTGTGAGGATTTTTTTGAGAATATAAATGAATTTTTGGGAAAAGATTTGGGTAGAGTTTTTATCAACTCTAATGGATCCGATCTCAATCTTAGAGCCTAGCCTTATTATAGTTGCATTCTAAATTTCATCGAATCCATTGTGTATAATTTATTAAGAGAAATTATTGTATGCATCAYATGCACAATAAATTTATTGCGCATCAAACATATAGTGACTCTTTACATCAATATAATGACCTATTATACACTTTACCTCAATATAGTGATAAATAATAAGAGTCACTATATTGATCAAAATGATTACTATATTGACTAAAAGAGTCAATCTAATATGATGTACATAAATTTATTGTGCACTCGATACATCTAAAACTTCGACATTTACTGATAGTACTATTTACTTATTGCCCTTTATTTTATTTTATTCACCAGAGATCTTTTATTTATGTGATTACAAAAGATGTATTTGTTCCTTTCATTTGTACGGTATAACATACAATTATCACACACACATACATCCACCAAAAACTAATCATTTAAATCAATTTGTTTTTTAAAAAAATAAAGATGGCGTCATGTGAATGATGATAAATTTACAGGAAAATAGGGTAGAAATGTAGAATGGTAATGAGGTTAAAAATTAAAATAAAAAAATAATTGTTGTTGTTGTTGTTGTTGTTTATGAGTAGTAGTAGGGGAAGAGGAGGGGTCCCAAATGATGAAGGGGCTAAAGGAGTCCCAAGATTCGCAATCATGAATTGGATTGTTTTTCCAAATTAACAACTCTTCCCTCTTTCTCTTTCTAACTCTTCATTTTTATTTTTTATTTATTTTTATTTCTCATCATCATCTCCACATCCCATATTATCATCATCATCATCATCATAAAAAATTTGTTATTTTTTTCTTGTTGTTCTTTTATACATGCATATACTTATTTGTATGATCTTGCCCACTAAAAGAAACCAAAAATCCAATTGCCCTCTTCATGATGGTCTCCTTTTCAAAAATAAGTTTAAATTATATTTTTGATTCTTTTGTTGTGCTACAATTGAGGAATGCATCAATCTAGATGAAGATTTGCTTAGCTTAGTTTTTTATATGGTTAATAAAAAGATAATCTTGAATGTAGTTGGAAAAGTGTATGTTAGATTATAAAAAATGCATGATACGAGTATAAGTTTAATTAATGATAAATGTGTTTGATCGTTTGGAATTATTCAAATTGAAATAAAAACAATCAGTAGAAATGTGATGTTAAATCGAACCAAATTAAATTAGYTTAAAAAGAACTAAAATTAATTTAAAAGAACAGGATCTTCATACTAACATGCTACATGTTTTGTAGGTATCGACGACTATAGGTTTGTCATAATGTTATACGAGTATTTTAGAAGGTTAGAGTGCAATGACTAATGAAGTAATGAGATATAAAAGTCATACAAGAAATGAATGGAAAGATCTAACAAATACTTAAGATTGGCCTATTAAAGTTGCCTCTTAGCTTGAATCAATTGAATGCAAATGCACCAAAAAGAAAGGTGCTCCACAATGATTATGTAGGTGAGTTAGATGAAAATGTTTTAATTGTTAATGTTAAAAAAAAGAATTATCATTTATGATTATTATTTGAGTTATTTTGAGAGGACCATGCATGTACAAGAAACGTTTAACTCATTACTTGATTGCCTCTTCCTCTTCTTTTGATTGATAGTAAATCATTTGAATATTAATAAAATTATACTACTTGTACATTGTTCACTATTCTTGATAGTAAATCATTTGAGGAATATTAATAAAAGGGGATTACTATTCGAAGTCCACTTTTACTAGAATCAAAGTCCACCTTTCGTGTAAACTTTCTATATTACCCTTYCCCCCAACATATACCCACCACCACCAAGCCACCTTGCAATCATCGTCTTGACCCCACGTCACGCCTGCGACCACCTCACCCCACGCCTACAACCACCTCACCTCAACCACCAGGCCAACAACAAATTAAAGCAGAAATTCGCATTTTTTTAAGGCCATGGTCAAGCGTCATACTTATCAAAGTCCAAAAAAAAATATTAAACAACCCAACGCCTGGCCTAGGCGTCGGGCCCATGGTGGTTGCGCCTGGCCCAGGCGTGGCTGCCAAGGGCCCGACGCCTAGGCRGGGCGTTGGGGCGAGACCCCCGTACAAAGTTATACGAAGTGGGACTAACAATTAGAGAGGTGGAGTAGTGGAAGGGCGCATTCGGAAGTTCACATGAAATGTGGACTTTGATAGATTCCAGTAAAAGTGGACTTCGTTTAGCAATCCAGTTAATAAAATTATACTACTTGTACATTGTTCACTATTCAATAGGGTACACGGCATGTATATTATTAAACGAAATTCTTAAGAAATCAGACATTATTTACGGAGTACATTAATTACTACGTACCATCTTTGCCTACTAAAAAGCAAGGAGTTTATGTCTCGATCTCAATGAACGAGAATAACAATCCACTTCATCTTAAAAACCCTAATTTATTACTTAGTTGTCCTAGATCTTCTTGTAAAACCTAATAACAATCCACTTGAATGTACACCTCAAAGGAGTTAGAAACTGATTTTTTTTTAACTTAACTTCAGTTTAGTTCAACTTACAAAGTAGAAGTTTTATGAAAATGTAAATATGAGCTACGTGTTATTTGCTCACTCATTGGCATGAAGGCAAAAGGCAAAAAAGAAGCTTAGAATGATGGCCAATGATAAGCATTACAAGGAAGAAAACTCCCCACTCCACAATTTTTCCACTCAAAAGTCCAAACAATATATTCGATATAATCCCTTTGTAAATGATGGCAATACATTTATAACATTTCCTTGCACGAGTTTAGGTCACTATAAAAAGAATATATAATAATTAAAGAAACATATATATAGTATAACTCACTAATAATTAAACCACCTATAATGATTTGAGTGCATACTTACATACTATTTCTTATAATTAGTATAAAGTTGTAAGAAGTGCTCACCATATTTGCATGAGTATTAAGGACTTAGTGTTAAAATTAATGATTATACGCAAAACATTTTTGTTGCCATGCATAATTATGGACAAACTGAAATCATTAAAATTGAAAGTTGGATAAAGAAAAAAACCTCAATTCCTCATGGGTTATATGAGTGCCCTTAACGTGGAACATCATAGTTGACAGGTGTGTGAGTGTGTCTTTTAACTTGATAGATGTTATGTTATGTTATGGGTCTCCTTAATTCGATTGTATCAATCACATTTAGACGCATGGGCCGGGTTGACATTAGGGTCAGCACGGCACGACACGAGTTAAAAACAGTCTAGCATGCACTACACAACATGAGGCACATCAATGGGCTATATATGGACAACATTTTAAAAAATTGGTACGAGTCCGGCATGGGCGCGTGGGTCAGTCCGCACGTGGGCACGCTTTTTTTAGAGAGGAATCTATAAAATACTCCCTCCTTTTTTTATTAGTTGTTTCACTTTTTATTTTGGGATGTTTTCAAATAGTTGTTCCAAACCAATTTAAAAATAGTTTTTTTTTTTACTTTGAACCTATTTTATTTAATTTAACATTAATGAATTATTCTTCCCTAATATCAACATTTATTACAAATTCCCTAAATTTAACATTCATTATATTTTTCCAAATATTTTCATCTACACATTTATTTAACTTACTTAACTCTTTTACCTAATTTACTCAACTCTTTTATTAAACTTACTCAACTCTTTTACCTAATTCACTCAACTCTTTACTAACTTACTCAACTTTTAAACATCYTGCCAAAATGGAATGAAACATCAACTTAAAAAATGGAGGGAGTATAAAGAATTATAAGTAAAGTATGTGGGTTGATAGCCTTGCACAACACACCATGACACAACACGTGAATTGGGCTGAACACGAACCTTATTTTTAGAAGCTTGACACTAGCCCGACCAGGCACGAGTTACCTTGGGCCCATATAGGCACGGTCCGCCCAAGTATAAGGCCAATGGGCTTAACACGTAGGACGTCCAAGCACGGCGCCCCATGCTCACCTTTATTCACATTTATTCTCTTCGTCATTTCTCATGAGTCATGACACTCGTGAGAAGTGAGGTGTAGTGCAGTGACACTAACCTCGACTCCCAAGGCCATGCCCCGGGGTCGATTCTCACCCCCAACGTGATGTTGGGGATTTATCCCCCCTCCCTTCTTTGCACAGTTCCTGAGATAGGATCTGTGCAGGGTCCACTCGTTAACCTTACCGTGTAAAAAAAATGAGTCATGACACTCGTTCCCATAATTAAATGCTCACTAATTATATGACTAAATTTAAAGTTTTTATTTGGAAATTTTGCCATTAACTACTCGCTTTTTCCTCAATTTTAGAAACAACTACATGTTTTTTTTAATTTTGTTTACGGATCACTACCTACTTCCTAATTCTGACAAAAAAAGYAATATTCTAATTTCCCCTCTAACTTTATTTTTTTTACTCCTTGTCACCTCTCAGATCACCGACAACACCACCAGACCACCATCATCGTCGACGCAACTGCACCTCCCCTACCACCACCATCGCCAATGCAATTGTATCCTCCTCTACCACGATCATCACCACCGCTTCCATACCAACATACTGCCCCCACCACCATCATCGCCACCGCAAACCCAAAATTGGAAAGAAAAACTCAAACTCATATTGAAACCAAATAAATTGGAAACAAAAATCCAATTAAAATCAAACTAACAAAATCCAAATTAAATTGATAAGTAACTACAAAAATCAAACCCATCAAATTCAAAATTTCCCGAAAAATTGATTTTCAACTCGAAATTCCGATTTTCAAAATGAAACATGATAATTTCAAACTAAAAAAGTACAACTCAAGCAACAACAAGAGAGATTCAAATAAAGCACTAGTATTTCGAGCTGAAAGCTCTTTTATTATCCAAAAATATAAGATGGATTTGAGAAAAAAAATGTAGAAATTCGAGCAGGGGTTGCGAACCAAGAAGCAATACGATGAACTTGTGAACAAAAACCCAAAAACTAGAGTAGAGTCGGCCTTAAGATTGCAACCAAAATGCACAAAATTGCTCGCCAATTGCCCTGAAAATCGAACTTAATTCAAAACTGTTGAGATTGTGTTTGAGGATGGATTTGAGTGAAAGATTTAAGTAGAAATGAGATTTGTGTGAGATTATGAGTGAGTTTAAGTGAGATTGATTGAAAGAGTGAATGAGAAAAGATGAAGAATGAAGAATAAAGAAGAAGATAAGTATCGGGCTTAATAAGGGCGAAAATAGAAAATAAAGTGGTCCTACTCGCCAGAGCTTTTTTTTTTGCCGGAAATACGAGATAGGTAGTGATTCACAAAAACAAAAACTAGAAATTGAGTAGTTGTTTTAATTAAAAAAAATCTAAATAGTTGTTTCTAAAAATGTGAAAAAAGTGGGTAGTTAATAGCAAATTTTCCTTTCTATTCATATGAGATTTTTTGCAAACTATTTTATCGTACTTTGGGTGTGCTAGTGTGAGTTGCAGTACATATAACATRGAATGGTTGAACTATTAGTCTATAGTAGTTTATGACCTAAGTGTACTAGTATTCTTATTGTCATATAGTTTCAAGATGAAAACTCAATTAAATGACTTTAATTAGCATGTACTCTTGGACTCAAAATATGTGTGATTCGACTGAAATTGCGATCAAATTTTGGATTATATAATCCAATACAAACTCAAAATAGGGCAATCCGACAATGTTATCGAAAACTAGTACAAATTAGGGGGTGTTCAAATTGGATAATTGAATCTGGAAATTCGGATATCCAAAATTTTTGGATCGGGGAAATCTCGATACTTCAATTGTAGTAAGAAATACCGATACTTAAATTAACTAAGGATTGTAATATAGGATTTGTTCAAATTGGAGTACGAAGTGTTATTAAATTGTACTCGGTAAAAAACTTAATTATCAAAATATTGGATTTGGGAACAAAGAGTTACAGACTGGATGGTTTAGTATGAGATCAGGATATGTTCAATTTGTTGAAATTTTTCTGGCCTGGATTTTTTCTTATCTAAACTTTTCTGATCTGATCATATTTGATATGAAAATTTCTAATTTGAACTGATCTAAAATTTTGTAGTTGTTTGATGTGAAAATTTTCTAATTTGATATGAAAATTTGTAACTGTCCAAAATGAATGAGCCCTGATCTAAAAGCCACACCGCGCACTTGTTATGAACACAAATTCGAGCCGGAAGGCAGCGACGACGCGCGCAAAGGGTTACCCAATTAAGACCACCCCTCACACTAAGCCTCAAACAATACAAAGTGCAAACTCCTTAATAAACAATAGAATAACTTGATATTCTTTCTATGTAGGACAAAGAACAAAACCCACACTTCTACCTTTGCATTCCTATATATTTTCAACAACATATATA
>SNQN01000918.1:3792-17230 GCA_008642245.1 Bassia scoparia
TCGGATCAACATGTACCAATGAGACTTGGGATGACTGATATCACCGATTTAAGGCGCTCGGGTGGTTCGTGATTTGTTTCTCCTTGTTCGCCTGATATGATTCATAAGTTACTATTATCTGATAAATACGAATTCATCTGCCGTCTCGCTTTGTTGGGATTGTCGTTATAACTTTCATCTTTGCCTGCTCGTTGCGTCAGACCTTTCGCTGCGTTTTCTGTGTTATGGTTACCAGCCCCCATTTGCAACCTTGAGTGACTTGCACAATTGTCGAGTGCGAAGAACGTTGATGATGGCGCTCCCAATTCTTGCGGCACTAAGCCGTTCACTATTTAAAAGATGAAGGAAGAGTTGGACGGTAAGTTTGATAGATCCCTATCTCGTTAGGTCCCTCAACATCCCTGCATAAAAACTGTTGACAGTCCTGAGGTCGACCCAGTCAGTCCATCACCTCCAGGTACAAAGGGTACAATATCCATATGGGCAGTCGAGCACGTGACCTTTCCCACCTTGAGGGACAGAAACGGTCGCCTTGGAGGATCTGAAATATGTCGTAAGGTAATTGACATGTCTTGAAGTTTCCTGTAAGATCTAGTCGATATCATGCATATTTTCGGGTTGTTTCTCTTCCCTTGGACATACCACGGTCGACCAATTGTGGTTCCCCTCCTTCATCGAGGGACTCCTCGGATTCCTCTGTCGACTGGTTCTTCCCAGTTAGGGTGTGTGGAATGGATCACCTCCTTATTATCAGTACAGAGTCCCTTATCGTCCCACTCTGCGTCGCTGGGAGAGATCACTTGATCTTCGCCCTGTCAGTTCCACGATTGACAACATAGTTTCTGAAATCCACCCGAACACTTGAAGAATCAGGCAGTTCCGCCGGCATCTTCTCACACAGTACTCCGTCAGACAAGATATCGCGCGCCTGACCAGAGGGACCGGTATCTGCCCTCTTTGTCTTCCAGCCCATTCAGAAGCTGAGGGAACTAGGATGTCGCTCAGCATGGAAATTGCCGTTGTCACCTTCCTTGTACGGGATAGATGGGACTCCTTTCACAGAGAGTGTGATGTTTTTCACCGGAATGTAAGACGGCATTTGTTTGTTTCTTGCCATCACTGTCAGTCTACAAATCGGCATGAAGCAAGAACGTCGTCATGACGCACTGGGCGGGCACAATGCTATGTGGTGATGTTGGACTGGGTATGCTCACCACCCCAACACCCATCTCAGAAGGGCATCACGCTTTCGAGGCGAGCGTAATTTCGAAACCAAAAACAATGAAATAAAATTCAAAAAACCAACGAAAGACGGAGAAAGAGAGAGATTACTGGACAATGTCAAGCAGGACGATCTACAGTTCGAATGCAATATTGATGTTAGAGAAGCGTTGTCGGCGGACTCTCAGTCGAATGAAGACAGCAGTTAAAAAGGAGTTTAGAGAGAGAAAGTAGAGAGAAGGCAGACGAGAAAATCGTCATAAAATGATTTCTCTCTCTTCAACCCTTTAATGGTTAGGTAAAAAATTTATTACCTGACCCTCAGGTCACTACTCCTCTAAACCGGAGAGACTGTTCATTACCGGAAATTTTCCCGCTAGGAGGATTTATCCAAACTTAGTCAAACAAAATAGTTTGGGACCCAATTTGAGCGGCAAATGATGTGGCATCCCTTGTGGATTTGCCACGGTCCTACAAAACAAAGTGATCCTGTCAGCCACTCATCGGATGACATGGCGTTCCACATGGATTCATTCACAAGAGGCACATGTCCCAATATTGGTTTATCAGTTTCTGACTGAAATAACATGATGGCCCTAATATTGATGTGAAAATGGGCTAGGTATAGCTCAGTAAACAAGCAGCCCAATCTACCACCAACAACTAATATGCCCCGTGCACACCCCGATTGGGAGTATGATCCCAACTGAAACAGTATAAATAGAGGGACATTCACTATCATGGACCCATCATACTCTACGTTATTTACCCAGCACGTCTATTGCACTTCTCTCGTTCACATCAACCTCACTTGACTCACCAAAAAAAGAGAGATTCCTATAAACCTATACACTTTCCTTTTTTTTTTAGCCCCTCCTCTATGAGTACTATTGACTTAAAGCATCGGAGGGAGTAATCGGAAGGGAATTTTTTGTTTCAGTACCAGACGAGTCCCATTACAGCTACGGGTCCTTTCCCAGACGAGTCCCTCCTTTGGACGAATCAACATGCGGATCCTAAGGAAGAGAGAGACATATCAGACGATCCATCTCCTCTCACTCGTACCGGTGAGACCCCATCCCGCGAAGTCTTCTCTGACTCGACTGCTTTCTGCTTCTCGTGGAGAACCTTCAAGTCAACCCCTCTAATCTCCAGCCTCGCTCACGTTTACACTCTGTAGCATCATTGTTTTCATTTTGCTTCTTTCTTCAATCTTTACCTTGTCGTGCCCTCTTGTGCTATTCTTATCAATAAGTCATAATAATTAGCTCCCTCTTGCTTTGAAATACCAATGCTTGTACGCCTCTTCCTGGTACTTGCTGGTAGTTAAGAAAGTCAGTGATAAGTTAATTAGTTTAATTAATTTTTGTTTTTGGATATTGGTTAATATTCATAAATAATTTGTTTACTTGTTGAAGTTTATGATCTCTGGACAAGGCTCGATATGAGTTGATGTTTAATTTGATCCTTCTTCATACTTCTAGCATTCGGATTATTATAACAAACTTATGTTATCGCACTGATAAAGCGTGAGTTTGTAAAAAAGATAATTTAAGTATCATGATATTTAATTCAATTTATCTTCTAAGTCAACTATGTCTATAATATCCAAGCACTTCATGAAGCATAACCCAAGTTCGGCATCGGACTTAGCTCAAGTAACAGATTGATAGATGATGAGTTCTCAATCTAGGTGTCTGATTTTGGGTTGGCAAAACTTTTGCGTGCTGAAAGTCACACTGTACTGAGTTGAAAAGTCTAATTTGAGGCGATCATTTTCTTGTGTTGTACTTTGTAGTGCAATTTTGACAGATTATCGCATATACCAATGTCCTTTAATCATGATAACTAATATATTTATCTAGGTGACTAGATAATTATATGAAAAAATTAAGAGTTGAAAAAGGTATTTTCCAAAATCTTGTACAAGTATTAGAAATTTCTTCTACCTTATGCTGTTATTTTCTCTTTCATATGCAGATCACCTTCTTTTTAATGAGCCATCAAACTTATTGAGGCTGTAGTTGTGGTTCTCCTGCGAGTTGATGCTCAAGACTAAGACAAGACTAATTGCTAGGAAGGTCTGAAGGTCAGGGAAATTTGAATTGCTTTAAAATGGTCACAATCAATCTTCTGTGGAGCCTAACTTTGACCCAGGTGCAAAGACTTACAGTTAAAATGTTTTATCTTGGTGGCATCTGTTCTTACATACTATTTGCCCTGGTTTCAGTAGTTTATGCTTATCCTCCAGAAAAGCAGTTGCCTCATTAGTTACAGGGATCTTTTATCATTTTGTTCCCTGGCGGTGTGTGAGTATGTTCTGAATTTATCTGAGGTATGTTTCTGAATTATATCTGTTTTGCTATATCTGTATGTAGAGTATAGGATCTCGTTGTATTCTTTAAGAAGGTTTTGAATAATCTTTTTGTGCATGGATGCTATATTGCCCAGATTTCGCATTAATTTCTAATTGGTACGTTACTGTATGTCCGCGGACATTTTTTTTGTTTATACCTTTCATATGCTAGTTTGTCTTTGATTGTTTTCTAACAAGTGTTATCTGCATGGTGAGTGGAGTCGCCATGTCATGAAATCCTCATGTTTCAGATTTATTGGCCAAAAAGTTCTATCTATGTGTTTAAAAGAGTTCAACTTCATGAAATTGTCCCTTTGACGACCCTAGTTATTAAATTATCATAGACCATGTTAAAACAAGGGAAGGTGAGATAAGAATCACTTTCTCATGCTTATGTTGACTCTCTGACTGTTTGTTTCCAAATTGTGAGGAGAATCATGAGATAGAATAGCAGACATCATTTTAGATGTACCTGGATTAAAGCAAAGACTTTGGAGATGGTAACATAAGATCACTAATAAATTCTTATTGAAAACAGAGAAGGAATTGATTTAGATAAATACAAGATTTGCAGTATAAGGAATATACCAATGTGAGTATGCGATCTACAGCTGGAATGCACACTGACTTCAGGCTATATATATTCTTTCATGAGGATTTTCTACCTTTAGACATCCAAATTCAATATGACATTTTCTACACTACTGACAAAGAAAGATGAAACTTCTTTTTAAATTAAGTGATGTTTCACAGGCTAATAATACTCATGTGCAATAAAACTCAGCAATAACCTGACGCAGTACTGAATTTCCAATGACTATTTTGAAACATATATAGTTCTATGTCATTATTGAAAACATATTTACTGTAATGAACATCATATACTTTTGTCATTTTCTATCTTTCAGTATTGTAGTTCCAGAATATGCCAATAGCAGTGAGAAAAGTGATGTCTACAGTTTAGGGTTGTTCTCTTGAAGCTATTGCCGGAGGACCCAATAGATTATTTTGTTCATTGTTAATACAAGTATATTTGTATTTGTTGTATTTTCTTTATGTAATAAAGTATATTTAGTTATTATTGGTATTTGTAAAGTAAAAAACCCATTTGGGAGGAGTGCATATTTTGCACTGATGGTTTCTTTTTTTTAATTTTCATATCAATTTACCACCGACCATTCGGTCGGTAATACCTTTTTTTGCGCATTAGAGGAATTACGACCGAATTATTCGGTCGGTAACCCTCATGGCCTTCAAAATGGGGAAAAAGAGGCTTACCGACCATTATCGGTCGGTAAGCTATTTTTCCCTCAATTTTTTAGTCGAGATATTCGTCGGAAATCGATCGGTAAACCTTACCGACCGAATTCGGTCGTAATCTTTGATTACGGACGAACCTGATTCCCGACAAACTGTTACCGACCGATTTTCGTCAGTAAACCATGTTACCGATCGAAAATCGGTCGGTAACCTGGTCGACCAAAGCCAATTTCTTGTTGGTCCCCAATCTCACAGCCCCTTCTCCATTGTAGGATAAATACCGGGCAAATACCTGCTATGAAGATATTATGTTTAAACCCATTGGAGTCATGGATTAACAATTGATCGATGGGGGTTCTCACAATTTATTGATAAAGGCTGGTGGATGAATCATTTGAACATATATAGAATGTGACAATTTCTATATGATCCTACTGGTATTTATAAGAAAAATTCATATTTTCGAAATTTGACATTGAAGTGAAAGTGTAAATTATAATTAGAGCTAGAATGTCTATTACTTACTGCAGAAAGTTGAGGATAAAAGTTGTTGAGACATCACTGATTCGTCTAAATGTACAACCTGATTCAGTCTTAATAATGTACTAGTTATTTTTGCTCGGTTATTCCGCAGCGTGGTGTGTAATTTTGAAGGTTCAATGGAGTTTTCACTTTACGTAAAAAATTAGGTGGTTGTACGGAGTGTGGGATTGAGTGAGGGAGATGACGTGTTTTGTGAGGTGGGGCGCGGTGGTTGTCTTGATGGGGAGGTGATGTTGTGATTGTGATTGCAAGTGGTGGTTGCGGGTTGTAACTGATGTAAAGAGGCAATGGTGGTTACAATTGTTTTTTATTTTTTTTATTTCTTAAGCCAATAACTGGTTATGAGTAGGTGGGAGATTAGCAGAGTCAATTATGAGGATTTAGTATTAATTGTTGAAGATAAGGTGAAAGTAAGTATATCCGTAATAATTGCTCAGTTCAGATTATTCATTGAGACCACCAAAAAGTGGGATTATTTGTTTCCATTTTTCCTACATTATTAGGAAGATTCATCTAAAGTTAGCCAAATTAACTGCTTTACATGTGAGTTGGTGTTTTGTAATAAGGTATTATACTCTTAATAGAATTATGGAACCTTCTCAAACTCAATAGAATAGTACAAGTATATGAAGATAATATCTTCTCTTAAGAATAATATCTTTTAACAAGAAGTTAGAAACTAGATACTAATTAATGTAATTATAAGGACCCATAATAAATATTAAAAAATTTATTAATTTGGGTAAGATTATTGCCTATAAAAATTACTATAAACAACTTCATTCCCTAACGAGATTTAAAGAGTTCWACCTATTTAAATTACACTTAAAAATTCATTCTCATTCCAACTATTTTGTCTCAATAACCAAATTGGACATTGGTTGAGTATGATGTATTACTCATACTATACCAGGTCTCGAAAACCTAGATCASAAAAATATAGGAATTAGATCTTGTTGTTAGAAAACGAATCATAGTCGTGGATCACATCGAAAAACTCATCAGAAAAGCACACTAGAGTTCCTGAGGAGAGAGAAAATAGCGTCAGAAGGCCTAGGGGTTTGTACCCTGGGTACTACCTCTGATGCTTAAGTCAGCAAGGGCTAAAAGTAGGAGAGATAATATGTGAGAGAGAGAGAGAGATCTAGAGAGAGAAAATATTATATGAGTTTGTTGTGTCAGAATGTGGTCCCTCTCAATAATGGAGCAAGCCTCCTATTTATAGACAAATAAGAAGGCAATCTCGTAATTAACTCAAGCTGGAAGAATCCAGAAGATTTCAATTCTGTTAGGAAGAATATTCCAGAAAATATCTTCGTTGATTGGTCAAAAGTAGCTGGAATATCTTCGTTGACTGGTCAACGAAAGTGAGTAATGGCAGTATCGTAATTAGCTGCTATTCTTCCCTTATTTGGCCCTTTTTACCTGATATGGATCTTGGCCCAATCTACTATTAGGCTGGAACAATTAGCCCCACGCTCGATTCTATAATCGTCGAAACTTATTTGAGACTAAGTGTCGAGCGGTATGAAAATCAACTCGGCTTGATTCTCCTTAGGGTAACAATTGGAAATCCTACATCTAGGATTTTATCCCCTTTCCCTTAGGTGAATCAAGCATTAGKTGTCATATAAGGTGGAAAGGCGCAAGGCTGGATGGCGGTCCGAGAACCAGTATCTTTGGTTTTGGTGATATCATGGCCGATTAGAGCGTAAAAAACCCTATCCTGCCTTAAACTAGCGTTCCGAGAATATGTCAGCAAACCTTCAAGTGTTTGTATGTCATTGGTGTTTAGGAGACAAAAACCCAAATGACCCTAAATGGGCATTCCGGGAACAAGCTTGTTTCTTCATAAGGCCTATAAGGCTTGGGCGTTCTTGTCATAAAATTCTAGATTGTCCAAGCTGGGTGATCCGGAAGCAATGTCCTTTCATGGCCAATGGCATTCATAAGCCAAGGCATTTTAAGGAAAAAAAATCCCAGGTTAGCTAAACCAAGCGGTTCGTTCACAAAGCAATTCCTCATCCATTAGCCAATCCATGTGATTTGTGATTCCAAGCCAGTATACCATTGGCAAATAAGGCACAATGACGTTTAAAGGTGATTATTGGAAGTAAGCCCCTATTGCACAATATGGGTAATCAGTAACACTGAGCAACCCATCTCTTGGATGGCCCAAGATGGGCGATCCGTGAACAAGGCATTTTACATTTCCCAAGCCCCATAGCTGTGGTATACTTGTTGGCGTTCATAATCAAGGGCGAGAAGAGGTATACGACCCTGGTTTAGCTAACTTGAGCTTTCTGAAAAGAAGACTTGATGGACTTCAGGATTTCATATTCCCTTAACTTATCGTATCAGTCTATGGCGTTTAGAGGGATAGYCGTTTGGATCCTATATTCCCAAGTTTACCAAACTTGGCAGTCCGCAAACATGGCCAGCCTAGCCTTTAGCCCCTATACATGAACTCTCTGAATCGGGCTAATTAATGAGAGGTCTTTTGACTACCAAACTTTGGCCATTTTGACACACTAGAGTTCAAATTACCTAAGCCYTGGAGAATTCTCCTGACTTGGAAGGCATATCTTGTTTTGCAGTGGCGGTTTCAAAGCCATGGGCGACCAAGGAGGAAGATCGCAGATCTCCTGCCACAACTGCCTAAGCCGTGGAGGACAACTCCTGACTAGGAAGGCGTACAACCCACAAAGTTACACAAGTATTCAAGCAAATAATATTCCGAATCAATGCTTGGGATTTTGCTCTTTATCCGGAACGCCAATAATAAAAAACCAACACTAGTCACTGATTGTCTAGAGCATTCAAAGTACAACAGGGTATTATACAGAAGCATTGTACTTTATATGGTATAATAAGTCTCCATTACGTATTAGGCTTTTTACCGTATTTGAAACACAGAAGTACCGTACTTCATACCGTACTCTCTTGACGGGCCTAAAATATGGTGGAGAGCAAAAAGCCCATTCTTGCAAGTTATATAACTGAGGTCCTCTCTCTCTTCTCATCATTTACAATCCAAAATTTAGTAAACTAGAGAGAGAAACTCCCAAGATCCCATATTTCCCAGATCCTTCAAATCTCCTTCATTATTTTTCAAATCTCAGATCCAATTTTCTTCAAGTGTCAACAAGAGGCGTTTGCAGCGTAAGGCGTTCACATGATCAACATCTAGATTCACTAAATTAGGCGTTTCGTGACAACACCCATTATTTGCAATTTTTAAGGTATGAGGTTCCCTTCCTTTCTCGGTATGGATACTTCTCGTTTAAGCTTTAGAAATATTGATTATGTCCTAGAAGATGATACCTTGCATAATAAAAAGTGGGCAGCCAGATGTAATGTTGTTGCAATTTCCCTAACCTAATTTCAAGCTTTCTTAAATTCCAGAAATAAAGTCCAACTTGAAGTCCTTTGGGTCTTGAGTCTTGGTATTTTTATTTAAGTTTGGATCAAGTTATTTTAAGTTTGTTTTAGTTTCCTTATTACTTAAGTGAGTCGAATTTTGTAACACAATTTCATATTGTGTTTTGCAAAATTCCAGATTTTTCCAATTTTCTAGATTTGTGTTTTSGGTCGATTACAACTTAGGGTTTCTTTTGGAATCGAGTTGTAATTATTTTTAGTTCTTTATTTTATTGTTTTGAGTCATAAAAAATCAGTCACCAAGTTCAACAAGTCCGAATTCCAGCCAAGGGTTTCAAGAGATAAAATCAAAAGTGCAAGTGAAGTGCAAGTGATGGGTTTTGAGCTTAAATTGCAAGAATTAATCAAGGAGGCTTTTGGTTCGACTTTGGCTTCTCAAAGGGTTTAAAATCAGTTACATTCGGACTATTAAAGGCAAAGAAGCAAGTTGCAATCATTCAATTAATTCAGAATTATAGAAGCATGATTGGCACATTAAATGAAACCCTAATTCAGTTTTGAAGCATCAATGTGGACYGTTTTGCAAGGGATCTTCATGAGGCATATTAATCTGATTTTAATTAAGGAATTCATTCTTTGTATTCCTTAGTTAAATTCGGTTTAAGCTTTCCAAAAATCAGTCCAAGTTCAAGTAAACACACAAGGGATATTTCAAGAGTTTTGACCTTTCAATTTTCCTATTTTCTGAAATATCTTGTAAATAATTAATAAGTGTTTTAGGCTTGTAATACTCGGCTATATAATGCCTTTTACTTCAATGAAACAAATCATCTTGGTGATTATATTTGTGCTTTGAGCATGAGGTCCTTTAGGACGTGTGAAAATTCACTTGCTTAATTCAACTAGGGTAGACTAGTTAGTTGTCTTTGTTAACTGGGAGACCCAACGAGTTCTTGCGGTGGATTCCTTGAGGATTTTTGGTTCTAGTCTATTATTATCTATCTTACTTTCAATCAAAATAAATTTCAGTTTGCATCTTCCTATTGTGATGTGTAAACTATTAGGAAATTTCGTGCACAATAGGAACAAAGAATGCAGAATGTGTTTAGAAGGAATTCTCTCAAACAATGGAATAAAAAACAAATAAGTTTAGGGGATCTCTCACCCTTAACTTGAGGATATAACAAGGAGGAACTCTCACTCACTTGTTTGGGCGTAGTAGTGTTTAGGGAACTCTCAACCTAGACAGCAACTACAAGTTTAGTTTTAGGAACTCTCACTAAAACTACACTCCTTCAACCTGAGATCAAACACTCAAAATTGGAAAATAACTCGACTCAACAAAGTCCAAGTTAAACAAATACTTTCGTGTATTTTTGGCAAATTTCTGGTATCTCTTTCATTAATCATAAATCAGCTATATATAGCCATGATACAACCATTCACTTGTCGTGAATAAACAACAAACTGAAATAAGAAAATAAACTAAAAAGCCGTTTAACATTAATCCTACACGGCTATAAATTGAAAAATAAAAGAGGTAAATTCAAGGTATATAACTGACCAATAATTACCTATTATACTGAAATAATAAACTAATTAATCAGACATAAATAAGGAAAGAGAGAATTAAAAACAACCGTTACAAGGCTGCCAAGATTGGCCTCATTAAAACCGTAACTGCCCAACAAATCAAACAGTTCGAATAATCAACATCCATGATTAAACCTTGTAACCGTCCATTTAATGCTCCAATTAAGCATCTTTAATCAGCTAATAAACCCACAAAACGGCCCTAATAATTCTATAATACCAGCCAATTGCTCAGTCCAAATTCAAATTGTAACCGTCCCATTAATTGCATGTAACGACTCCAATTAAACTGACCAATTATTCCTCATTTAAGCTTCATTATTAAATAAAAACACCTTCAAATAATCATTTAAAAGACCAATAATTGATACGCATCCAAACAAGAATTCATTTAACTTGATGTTGATAAGAGGCAAGCTTGATGGAAGAATTGCAGATGACATCAAACCAGATCATGTGGCCAAAACCCTAGATTCTATCTAGGTTAGGAATTTCAATTCCTACTCTATCTTTAAATGCTTTCTTAGATTTTTAGCTCCAAGGTTTTGGGTCCACTTGGATTCGTTTTACTTGGTTTGGCTTAGTTTAATTATTTGTTTTCAGATTTATTTTCCTTTAATTAGAGTTAGATATATTTTAGGAAAGTTTAGGAAAATATCTTATCTTAGGTGTGTGATATGAGTTTGTTAAATATATCCTAACCAACTTGGATATTTCCTAAGCAAACTAGATATAATCATATCTTAGATTTATAGCAGATCCTTAAAGCCTATAAATAGTCACAAAAGCTGTAAACTAAGAAACAGAACCAATACAATTACTTTTAATATACAATTCAGAATTTTGTATCAATTCGTGCACTTGCTTAATTAATCAATTCAGGAGTTTTGAGAGTTAAGTTTATCAAATTACTTAGTTCCAGGAGTGGTCTAGGTGATTGGATCAGTCAAGCAATTCGTTCCAGGAGTGGTTAGATTTCTTGTCATATCAGGTTCGTTTTCAACATTAAACTTCAAGAAAAGTTCAAGAACGGACCTTTATTTCAAGATTGCAACGTTTTTAAATGTGAATAAATAAAAGGGTTAGAATCCGCATCAAATTGGTATCAGAGCTCATAGTTTGCAGCCCGCCCGAAGGGACAAACGTTCTCAAATTCGCTGCAGAAAATCCTGTTCATAGGTGCAAAAGTTTTAATCTGTTTCTCTTTTGTTTTGCGACTTTTTTTGTGTTTCTTTCGTGGATTTTAGCCTTCTATGGGTCTTACTTTGACTTATAAAATTTGAGAATTTTTCAATACGTTTGCTATTTTTTTCTGGATTTATTCTCTCAACTGGTCCAAAATCACTTCAATCCAACGCTGTTGAACGTTTTGGTTACTGCGAGTTCGTTATTGATCTTTTTCCAGAAATTCCAAGTTGAGGTGTTCTCAAAACATCAAAGTTGTGATCTGGAAGTTTAGTTACGTTTGGTGCAATAACGAATTAATAAGACACTGTTTTCTTTGGCTGCAAATACTGTCCACTTGTGGTTGTTATCATGGCTGAAAAGATGATGCAACAACTCATGGATGATTTCACAAGAAGTTTGAGATTATAGATAAGAGAACTGAGCAACTACAAGATCAAACTGATGCTAGGTTCGATGCTTTTGCCAAATTGCTTCTTGCAAACACGAAGAAGAAAAGGAAGAAAAACAGCGATGATGAGTCCTCTAGTGGTGACGAGAGTGATTTTAAACAATCTATGATTGATGATAGGGGTATCAAGCTCGAAGACTTTACTGGTCTTGGAATTCCAGAAGATTTTCTTGAGTGGGAAAGACAAGTAGAGAAGATTTCTGACTACAAAGGGTTTGATGATACACAATGATTCAAGATTTCTTACATARGACTCACGAAAAACGCAGGTATATGGTTTGAATCCCTCAAAGCAAGACGTACTAGGGAAGGTAAGAAAAAGATCCCAACTTGGACTGATTTAAAGCGTAAATTACGTGCCAAGTATTTACCTGATGATTTTGAGCAAATTCAATACTTGAAATTGACTACTCTCYCACAAGATACTTTAAGTGTGAACGAATATATTYCTGAATTCGATAGATTAACCACTATGTGTGACTTGAATGAAAAGGAACCCATGCGCAWTGCTCGTTTTATTAAAGGACTCCATCGACCTATTGCTAGAAAGATTGAGTTAAACACTTATAGTTCTTTCAATGACGTATGCAAATTGGCCCTAAAAATTGAGAATCATTGGAATGAAGAGAAGAAGGGTGGACCTGATGCTAGCAAAGGGGCTGGTTCATCCAAGCCTAAATCTTCTCATGATACGAARTCAAGCTCTTATAAGGGTTTTGACTCCAACAAAGATACGACKAAAATAGAAGAGAAGAAAAGCTCTGAGAAACCAAAGTTATTTGTGCCACATGAGGAATATGAGAGTCGAAGAAGGTGCTTCAAGTGTCAAGGGAAGGGARATATTGCTAGTMAATGTCCTAACAMAAAAMCTCTTACTATAAAGCAATACTATGAGTGGGAAGAAGATGAGAAACATATGATTATACTCTCTGAATCAGATAAAGAGAAAGAGTCCTTTAGCGAGGAGGAGGCAGAGGATGTTTTTGCTGAAGATGGTGGTSAAATSTTAGTGGTTCGACAAGTCTTACATGCTGAACTTATCCCAACTGTTGATCAAAGGGAAAGCTTGTTTCATACTAGATGCAAGATAGGTGATACTACTTGTAGGGTGATAGTGGATAGTGGGTCATGCACTAATGTGGCCTCAATAGAGATGGTAAGTAACCTAAATCTCCCAACTCGTGATTATGCAATACCTTATAAGTTAAGTTGGCTTGATGATTCTAAAGGCCTACGTGTGAAGAAACAAGCATTGGTGAACTTTTCGATTGGAAACTACAAGGAAGAGTTATGGTGTGATGTGGTTCCAATGAGTGTTTGTCATATACTCTTAGGGAGGCCTTGGAAATATGATAGAAAGGTGAAARATGATGGAGAAACCAATGTGTATACGGTTAAGGTGGGTAACCAAAAAATCRGTTTACAACCTTTATCTCCAAAAACATATT
>SNQN01000918.1:19505-114741 GCA_008642245.1 Bassia scoparia
TGAGAAATTAAGCTTTTCAATTTTGGTGTTCAACTTCCCCTTAAGGTGGTAAACCCTTTAGGGTAATTCATCAGTGTTAAGGATCCTCCGATTAAGTACTTAATTCTAATGTGGGTCCAATTTATGCGGTTTTTGAGTATTCAAAAACGTGGTTCATAGTCTTATTTCGTTTTGATGGAAGCTGTCTTAGATACTAATCGTAACAACATTTACAATAATCATTAACCATCAATGTCCATTTCAAATAGGTCACTCTTAAGAATAAGCAATGACCACACACTACGGTAGAATTTGATTATAAACATGTTGTGCAGACAACGTGTTGAGGAGTGTGTAAGGGATGCAATTTTTTCTGTTTTCCCTTGATGAATTAATAGTGTAAGTATTATGAAAACCAATCATGCCCATCATGCATAGACTTTCGATCAGATTGCCACGGCCTACCAAGCAAAATGTGACAAGCATCCATTGAAACAACATCACATAATTGAGAATCATGATAAGAACCAATAGAAAAATCAACCATGCATTGCTTTCTAACCCCCGTGCTAGAACTAGAGTCCGACCAACTCAATTTGTAAGGATGTGGATGCATTGTAGTTGTAAGACCAAGTTTAGTCACCAAAGTTTTGGAAACTGTATTTGCCTCACTACCACCATCAACAATTAGATCACATACCTCGCCTTTCACCATGCATTTGGTGATGAAAATATGTTGCCTTTGAGGTGCTATGGGCTCCTCAACGTGAGTTTGCAATGCCCTTCTCACAACCAGATTGGTTTTGGGCTCCTCTTTTGGAAAGCAATTGTCCTCCTCCTCGGTTTCCTCCATAGGGTTCTCATCCTCCACTTCTTCAATCTCGAAGTCCTCCCAATTCATGGTCTGATTTGCAATAAGCTTCACCTCTTGCATGGTCAAAGCCCTTGCATTTGGACAATCCTTCTTGAAATGCCCTCTTCCTCCACACTTGTAACATACAATGTCACTTAGCTTCGTCTCCTTTTTATCCTTCCTGGGCGGGTCATTGGACTTGAAAGTAGAAGAACCATCCTTTGTAGGGAAGGTTGGTTTTCGTGCCACTTGAGGAGTGACAAACGACTTCTTCTTTTTTCTTTTGGGATCAAACTTGACCACAAGTTTGCAAGCTTCCACAAAGGTCAAATTGGTGTAACCTTCAAGCTTATCTTGCAAGTCTTGGTCCAAACCAGCCATAAAACGTCCCAACTTGAGCTCTTCATTTTCAGTGACTTCGCAAACAACTGCAAGTCTATCAAATTCTTTGATGMAACTTTCAACCGGATCACCATTCTGTTGTAAAGTGCTCCACTTCACATATTGACTTTGTTTGTAATTATGAGGAATGAAACYATCCCTCATCCTCTTCTTCAACTTGCTCCAAGTCGAAATGGAAGCCTTGCCCCTAAGGGTACGACCTCYTTGTTCACCTTGTAACCAACTATCACCATAGCCTTTGAGTTTGACTTTGGCAATTTTGTACTTTGATTCTTCCTCCTGAATTTCTTTGTATTCAAAATACCTCTCCAAAGACTTTTCCCATTCCAAGTACTTCTCTGGATCAAGAGTACCATCGAAGGCAGGAATATCCACCTTTAGACTTCGATCTTCCCTCCTAGGTGGAGGTTCATCTTCTCGTTCTCTTCTGTCTTAATCYTTCATGAGCCTTGCCATTAGGGCAACAAGGTTCCCTTGCAAATTTGCATTAGTCTCGGCCAACCTTTCTTGGCTAGCAATGGATCGGTTCAAAGCATCCAAAGTTGTCCTCAAGTCTTGATTTTCACCCATTGTAAGTAGGTAATCGTCCCCTCTGGAAAATTTAAGAAAATTTCCCCCTACCTGACYCGCCAAATGATGTTTAAACTATTAGGAAATTTCGTGCACAATAGGAACAAAGAATGCAGAATGTGTTTAGAAGGAATTCTCTCAAACAATGGAATAAAATACGAATAAGTTTAGGGGAACTCTCACCCTTAATTAGAGGATATAACAAGGAGGAACTCTCACTCACTTGTTTGGGCGTAGTAGTCACTACTACAAAAAAGAGCAAAGAGACCGGTCAAAAAGGGGCAAAGAGACCGCATATCAACCGGTCTCTAGCTCATAGGGCTCTTAGGTTAAGAGACCGGTTAGTAATTGCGGTDTATTTAAGAAACCAAAGAGACCGGTTGTCTTATATAACCGGTCTCTTTGGAATGAAGATAAGAGACCGGTTCTGACACATACAACCGGTCTCTTAGGTATTTATTGTTTATATATTAATTCAATCAAAGAGACCGGATTTTCTTCACAACCGGTCTCTTAGGCTTCATTGAAAAAATAAAAAAAATATGACACAGCTGTAACGTACAGCTGTTTTCTCTCTCGGTACTCCCAATGTCCCACATAACAATACGATTGCCCATAAACTAAATTTTAAATTCTTAGAATAATACAAATTACATCATATTATTTAAAATTCTTAGAAATAATACCAAATTACAAATAAATGAACTACTACAAAATCTATAATTCCCTCGAACAGCAGCCTCGCCTCGCCGGCGCCGCTAATTCGTCCGCTGCACGCCACGCTGCCCGCTGCCCACGAAAACCGACACAACCAATCAAAATAACAAAAAATCAGATTTTAAAAAGAAAATTCAGAAAAACAAACAGATTTGAACCAAATTAAAAAAAAATACAGAGCACAAATTAATAAAAAAAACTTGATAATTATGATACCCATAAAATAGCATTATAATTTATAATTAAAAAAGGAAAATAGTAAAATACAAGCACGACCAAGACTGAAACACCAATTGAAGATTTGACCATATATCTAGCCAAAAACTTTACAGATAAATCGTCATTCAATTCATTTTTAAAAGCAAGTTCTCTCTAAAAACTTAAAATCCAGAAAATCCAACGAAAATTACTCAAACGAAAATTTAAAAAACTAGATCTATAAAATAGAAAATGGTAAAAAAACCAAAAAAATCGAATGAAAAAAAAATCAACACCATTTCGAATCTAAATCGAATTATTGAAAAAACCCAAAAAACCAAGAACACTTAGAACAAACCCCTAAAATATAAAAGCAAATCGAAATATCCAAAAAAAATCAAAAACACTAAAAAAGGGAAAAAACCCCAAAAAATGAGAACCACAGACACGACTGAAATCCAAAAAAAAATTGGGAAAACAAAAATCGAAACTCAAAATCGAAAACACTTGAATAAAAAAAAACAAAATCGAAAACAAAAAAAAAACCAAACGAAAAAAACCTAGATCTACAAAATAAGATGCCAAAAAAAAGAAATTCAGACAAAAGACCGATCTAAAATAAAAGAAAGATTAGAAAATCGAAAACCCAAAAACTAAAAACAAAATCCAAATATTTTAAAACGAAATCTCACAAAGAAACAAAATCGCCAACTAGAACGAAACCCCAAAAACATTTGCAAACGAATAATCGAAATTCGAAACAACAAAGAATAGAATCAATTCATATATGCTTCTAAAATATATCTATAATATATATAAGGGAAGAAAACGAAAATTTACTTGTTAAATTTGAACGAAGCTTGCAGAGAAATTCCTTCTGAATGACAATAAAAAAATGAAGAACATAGAGAAATTGAAGGAATGAGATAATTAGATAAAGAGGAGAGAGAAAGACAGAAGAGAAGAGACTAAGAGTATCAGACAAAAGAGGAGAGAAAAACGAAAAAAAATAAAGTGTGTGGAGTTAGTAGTGCGTGGGATATACCGCATATACCGTATATGTAGAGCCAACTTAATTTTTGGGGCCCACTTGATCAAAGAGACCGGTTTATCATAAAACCGGTTTCTTTCTTGAAAATAAGAGATTGTGTTAAAATAATCGGTCTTTTAGACATATCTAAGAGACGGTTTTCATGAATATCCGGTCTCTTAACTAAGAGACGTTTCATACACCACAGTCTCTTAAAACTGGTGCCAATCCAATTTTGTAGTAGTGAGTGTTTAGGAACTCTCAACCTAGACAGCAACTACAAGTTTAGTTTAGGAACTCTCACTAAAACTACACTCCTTCAACCTAAGATCAAACACTCAAATTGGAAACAACTCGACTCAACAAAGTCCAAGTTAAACAAATACTTTCGTGTATTTTTGGCAAATTCTAGTATCTCTTTCATTAATCATAAATCAGCTATATATAGCCATGATACAACCATTCACTTGCCATGAAATACAACCAAATGAAATAAGAAAATAAACTAAAAAGCCGTTTAACATTAATCTACACGGCTATTAAATTTGGAAAATAAAGAGGTAAATTAATGGTTTATAACTGACCAATAATTACCTATTATACTGAAATAATAAACTAATTAATCAGACTTTAACAAGGAAAGAGAGAATTAAAAACAATCGTTACAAGGCTGCCAAGATTGGCCTCATTAAAACCGTAACTGCCCAAAAATTCAAACAGTCCGAATAATTCAGCATCCATGAGTAAACCTTGTAACCGTCCATTTAATGCTCCAATTWAGCATCTTTAATCAGCTAATAAACCCACAAAACGCCCCTAATAATTCTGATTAATACCWGCTCAATTGCTCAGTCCAAATTCAGTCCAAATTTAAATTGTAACCGTCCCATTAATTACATGTAATGGCTCCAATTAAACTGACCAATTATTCCTCATTTAAGCTTCTTTATTCAGTAAAAACACCTTCAAATAACTCATTAAACCGACCAATAATCATTCCCACAATCACTRCAGATTCCATTTGTAACCGCTGCCCTGATTAATGCTCAGTCCGATTAATCAATTCTGCCTAGATTTCCATTTCAGCCCGAATTGAATGCTTAGTCCGAATTTAAAATTGCAACAGCCTTATTTCAATTAAAATAAATAGTAACACTTAACAAAGTGATTAGAAGATATATAAGGGCCATGCACACCAAACTCAGTAGGACTTACTTCGAAGATAGTTTTGGACAAAATCAACTCCTTTGCATTGGAATTGGACTCGTTTGCATCTGGACCATTCTGGTCATATTGTCACTTTTGAATTTGCAACATTTGGTGGCCCATGCACGTCTGCTAAATTCACCCTTAAAAATAAATCAAACACAAAAACACAAATTCCTCTTTTCTTTCTASTATGGTCGAATCAAACACTCCACCACCCGATTGGGAGGCTTTTGTTGCCCAAAAAAATCAAGAACATGAAGAAAAGGAAGGGAGCTTGAAATCAAAAATCAWAGGATCGAATATTTGCAAAAACAACTCCAAGAAACTTTGGGCCGATTGAGACATCAAATGGAGGGAAGTTCTACACCTCCTCATTCCTCTAGTGAAGGGAGTTCTAAATCTTATGAGAGTGAAAGGAGCCAATCAAGAAGTGAACGAGAACTCCCAAGGAGAAGAAGGACACGCCATCATGAATCCACTAATGACATTAAGGTGGACATTCCAGAATATGATGGTCGATTTGATGCCGATAGTTTTGTGGAATGGCTTAGGCGGTTGAAAGGGTCTTTGATTACAAAAAAATTCTCGAACCTAAGAAGGTGAAATTGTGGCTTTAAAGCTACGAAAGTATTCTTCTACATGGTAGGAAAGTGTGTGTGCCAAACGATCCAAATTGGGTAAAGACAAGGTGCGTACATGGGAGAAGATGAAAAGGCGTTTAAAAGAAAAATTCTTGCCCACATATTATGTGCAAGAAAACTTTCTCAAATTTCATCACATAAAACAAAATTCAAGAGCCGTTGAGGATGCAAGGGATTTCGAGTCCTTTGTCATGAAATGTGGTGTAAGAGAGGATGAGCCTCAAACTTTGGTTCGTTTCCTTAGAGGCCTTGATTCTAAAATTTCACAAGTTGTGGAATTACAATCCTATGCAACTTTGGAGGAATTGGTCCTTCTTGCACACAAGGTCGAATCTCAACTTCAAAGAAACAAAGGCAAAGGCAAATCAAGTGATATAAGGAACACAACCGCTTATGCTTCTGGTCCGAAGGGTTCTAGTTCAAACACTCCTCAAACGAACCCCACAAAGGAGACTCCCAAGCCTACGGTTCCAAGTATAAAAGGGTCAAGGCACAAGGGAACCAAGGAGATGCTTTAGGTGCCAAGGCTTTGATCACCTCGTGGRTGATTGTCCAAACAAAAAGGTGATTACATTTGTTYTAAAAGAAGGTGAAGAGTCTAAAGTCCAAGAAGAGCACCATTCGAATGATGAGGACAAAAAAGAGGGGCATCAAATTCTAAGTCCTGATGAAGGAGAAATTCTTGTTGTTCGTAGAGCCTTACACACTCAAATGAATGATCAAGAGCTTCTTCAAAGGGAGGCTATTTTTCACACTAGATGCACCATTCAAGGAAAGGTATGCACCACTATAATTGATGGTGGAAGTTCCTCTAATGTTGCCTCTAAAACTCTAGTGGAAAAACTTGAACTCAAAACGACTCCTCTCCTTAATCCTTATGTGATTRGTTGTCTTACACAAGGGGGTAGAATCCAAGTCGATCATAAAGTTCTTGTTTCATTTTCRATTGGAAATTTGTACCATGATCAGATTTGGTGTGATGTTGTGCCTATGGATGCGTGCCATATTTTTCTAGGGAGGCCATGGCTCTTTGATTGAAAGGTGAAGCATGATGGGTACAAAAATACATATTCTTTTTCCAAGGATGGGCACAAGATAACACTATATTCTATTGTCATGAACAAGGTCCCTACTTTCAAAACTCCTTCTAGTCATGATGATAAGTCCAAGGTATGTTTGGTTAAGGGAAATCAGTTTTGCTTGCTGTCCAAATTTGCAAACAATTTCCTTTCTCTTAATTCGGCCAAAAAGAAGCTCATTCACATTAAGGGCATAATTAAACCACCAAATAAACCTAAGTTTCGACATTGCTCTTATGAGATGCATGGTGCTGCAATAATGCCTAAACAAGTTCAAATGAAAGCTCTAAAACTTGCCGAGTGCTTGTGACAAAAGGCATGTAAATTGGCTAGGATGAGGGAGGTTGTGAAAACTTCAAAATGGCTCTACAATGATGGTACTTCTCTTTTGGAAGCTGTCCACCTTGAGGACAAGCTTTTGAGAAGAGGGAATGTTGCAATTTCCACCTAATTTCAAGCTTCTTAAAGTCCAGAATAAAGTCCAACTTGAAGTCCTTGGGTCTTAGTCTTGTTCTTTTTATTCAAGTTGGTCAAGTTATTTTAACTTTGTTTTAGTTTCCTTATTACATAAGTGAGTCAAATTTTGTAACATAATTTCAAGTTGTTTTGCAAATTCCAATTTTCCAGTTTTCTTGTTGTGTTTGGGTCGATTACAACTTAGGGTTTCTTTTGGAACGAGTGTATTATTTATTAGTTCTTTATTTTATGTTTTGTCATAAAAACCAGTCACTGAGTTCAACTGACGTGCCTCAAACCAAGAGGTCGTTGGATTCTAAGGTAGAGGCTATCAAACAAAGATTTATAATTCCAAAACTTGTAACTATACTAGTTTAGTAGGCAAGTCAAGGGTCGAACCACGAGGAAGGATCAATTTTAGTCCTCAAGCTTAATCAAGAAAATTTGGGGAGAAAACAAACTGGAATTTTGATTTTTGAAAACTAAGCTACAAGTGAACTAGAAACAAGGATTTTGAAAACAATAATGCAAAAACACTTAGGAGATACTAGTTATGCCCATCTATATAAAAGGATTTTGTGCCAATCAAAGTAATTATCTCAATCCAAAAATGGAGGTAATTGTGATCATAGTTTAGCAATTTGGTTGGAATCATTTCCCAAATCATCCAACTCTCCCAAATCATCCAACTCTCCCAAATCTTGCTTAAACTCAAGTCCCCTCAAGCTCTCACAAGAAATAGTTGAAAATGGATTAAACTAACCCCCTAATCAACCCTTCCAATCTCTTGCAAAGGTTGTTCAAGGTAGCTCTCACTCCCAAAACCTTGGGTGGCCAAATCCAAAGCAAAGTAAGGTATAGAAACCACAATTTGACAACAATGATTGTTGGAATGAGTATTTTATATCATCTRGACATAAATATTTACAGATGGGCTTCCTAGCACTCCTATGCTAGTAATCTACTCACTAATCATTGTTGAAAGCATGAAAACAACAAAAGCTTTAGAAGAAAACAAGGAATTTGCCATGAAAACAAGTAATTGAAAGCTATAAATGGGTATTCAAGAACTCACTCTAAACTAAACCAAATTGAACAAAATTACTTGCAAAATGATCACAAACAAAGGGGGAAACTAACTATCAACAAAAGAAGTTGAAATTAAAAGCAACAAACATACCCACAAAAACTTAGAAATTCGTAAATGTGCAAAAAAAAATATTAGAATTGAAAACAAATGCTAGAATCGAAATTATCTTGAAAAATCAGATGGAAAGCATATAAAATTTGCTACAAATGGTTGAGAATTGAGGAAACTAGAGCAAAATCTATCAAGAATTTCAAGCTATTCTCTCTCCTAACTATGGAAGAATGAAGAAGATGAATATGAAAAGAAATTTCTGAAAATGTAATCTAAAAATTCTATTCTAATTCACTACTTACTTWTTTGTTTCTCTCTCCTCAAACTATATATACATGGCTCAATTACAAACTCATAAATATTACAAGATGCCATTGCTAATTCCAACATGTGCCAAATACCCCTCCAAAGTCAAGTCAAACGCTTGGTCAAACGTCAAAAAGTCAACAAAATTGGGCTGACACACATGCGCGGGCCACGCCTCCATGTGCGGACCAACTTAGAAAAGCGCGCCCGCTTCAGAAAAATTCTAGAGAATCGAGGAAAGGAAGCTGCAGGCGCGGGCCCCCATGCGCGGCCCCCCGGATGCGTCGGGCTGATCCTTATTACTTGGCAAAAACAAACCGACCAATTTTGACCGGAACGACCCGAAAAGTTGGTCATGCAACAAGAAGATTTGACCGAAACCCGTTTTTTGAACCGACCCGTCACCTGTATTAGAAGCTGACCGTACTGTTACCGACTGACCGACGATTTATCTAGTATAATTACTTATATGGTTTAATCTGTACAAATACAAATATTAGTCAAAGTATAATGTAAATATTGAAAGTTCACTTGTTACAATAAAAAGAAGGAATGTAGTTTGATAACAAATTACTATGAATATGATCAAATTAGCATTTTTTACTTTGAAGCCCTAACATTCTTTTGCAATAATATTATTAGATTCAGACAATATATGGTTTAATGAATATTTCTACTTAGTTAGTCACGATTATCATTTTTAAGTCCTAAAACCTTAATAATGATCTAATTTTTGCGAAACAATCGAAGAAAAAAAGGCGCTAAAAAAAACTTGACACGCGCCGACATAACGACAAAATTGGGTCATGAAAAAGAATCGACCCGTTCGAAAAAGACCGCCTGTAGCCGAAACGAACATTGACGCGATACGACCTGACCGATCGATTTGCCAGGTATAATCCTCTATACCGCGCCGCTCCAAGAAACATCTAGAAATGAAGGAGGAAGGCTGAGGAGCGGGCCCCATGCGCGGGCCGCGCCTCGATGTGCGTGCCATGGGGATGATCCTGTGATGCGCGACTGCTCGTTTTCATCTTGGTAATCCATTAATCTACAGCGCAGCACCCAGCGCGCCCTCTGGATGCACCGAGCCACCTATTGCTTGCTCTAGCCGAACTACTCACTCAAAACGACCATAACTTCTTGCTCGGGATGGATTGCAATCTGGTAATATACGTTGAAATCTTTCGAGTCTAATTTCAATGAAAACTCTCACCTGCAAATTTAAAGTGTGCAATAAGAAAGGCTCGCGAAGGTGTTAGAGTACGAGTTCAAGTGCCATAAAGATCAACTTAGGCAAACACAACTATGCACAAGTAGAAAGGCCAAAAACTAGCATGCGTACATCTAGGCAACTTTAATTATTCACAATACTTCAATTGAGGTACAAGAATAGAAAAGAAGAGAAAACTAAGAAAACCTATAGAAACCACTAAAAACCAAAGCTCAAACAAACTATTCAAAGTGAAACTAACTAAAAGGTTAGTGAAATGATATCGAAAACAACATATTGGCCAAAAGAAGGAAGAATAAGTGCCCAAATGTGATCATTTTGGCACTCATCATCAACAAGTCCGATTCCAGCCAAGGTTTCAAGAGACAAATCAGAAGTGCAAGTGAGGGGTTTTGAGCTTAAATTGCAAGAAAAAATCAAGGAGACTTTGGTTCAACTTTGTCTTCTCAAAGAGTTTAAAATCAGTTACATTCGAATTATTAAAGGCCAAGAAGCAGTTGCAATCATTCAATCATTCAGAATTAAAGAAGCATGATTGGCGCATTAAATGAAACCCTAATGCAGTTTTGAAGCATCAATGTGGACGGTTTTGCAAGGGATCTTCTTGAGGCATACAATCTGATTTTAACTAAGGAATTATGCTTTGTATTCCTTAGTTAAAGTCGATTTAGCTCCAAAATCAGTCCAAGTTCGAGTAAACACACAAGGATATTTCAAGAGTTTTGACCTTTCAATTTTCCTATTTTCTGAAATATCTTGTAATAATTAATAAGTTTTTTAGGCTTGATACTCGGCTATATAATGCTTTACATCAATGAAACAAATCATCTTGGTGATTATATTTGTGCTTTGGCATGAGGTCCTTTAAGCGTGTGAAATTCCTTTGCTTATTCAATAGGGTAAACTAGCTAGTTGTCTTTGTGAACTTGGGAGAACAACGGTTCTTGTGGTGGATTCTCGAGGATTCTTGTTCTAGTCAATTTATTATCTATCTTACTTTCAATCAAAAAAATTTCATTTGCATCTTCTAGTGTCACTACGAATTGCAACAAATGCGAATTATGGACCGCCGTTAGGATTGTAGAACACCCCAATAATGTAGAAATTACTCCCATCGTCGTTCCTATAGGTAGCCCTGAATCGAGTGAACACAGTACTAGTGAGAGTGTTCTTCCGGATTTGAGGAAGAAGAGGAATTATAGAACCCGTGGGGTAGGTACCTTTCCCGGTATCTGAAGATGAGAGTACTATGCTGTACTTTATAAATTTCTTGAAATCAGGGATGGCGCGATGACTTTTGATGATCCGAAGTCTAACAGAGGAGTCCCGAGAACGAAGCTTCCACCTCCAATCCTTGGGACTAAGGTTACAATATTACCCCATTTTAGGAATTGGCTTGGCCAAGAACAGTATAGGCGGAATGTGCTTTTCCGTTACACATACCAAATGTTTATTTATTGTAATACCGAGGACCTTGAGGTTAGTCACCAATCCTACACCGTTGTATAGCTATTTTATATCCTTCACTTAAGTTAGGCATTAGGTTTCCTTTGCATTATTTCAGTAGAGTTGTTACAAGTTAACTTTTTTGGTGATGATCTGCCAATATGTATCTCCTGATCCTTGCCTTCATTCTCTTTGCAACATGCTTCACGGGCTCATCTCTTGCTTTATGGCGCAACATGTTTTATCTGGTGGAGTCCAAACAAGGTTATGGTGATGGCTGGTTTGGGTTTAGGACAAGAAATCATCACAAGGTTTTTACAAAAAACGTTTTCGTCATAAGGGGTTCAGAGGCAATTCATCTTTGTAGGGCTTCGCCCCGCCTTAGGGGGCGTTGACCTCCAGCTTCTGTCATGGATTGGCATGAATCATGTGAATCGTTGGGGTTTTGCCGAATTGAGGGGATCCCGTGCCTATATAGTTATTCGGACGCCGAAATTGGTGCAATCAGTGGCCCACAAATAGGTCAGTAACAAAGTGCGGGTTCGGGACATGGTACGGATTGCATTAAACCAATCCGCCCGTATGTAGCGGCCTTACTCGGTCTATTGTAGTTCCATAAATCATAACAATTGAATTCAGAAAACATTATTGATTTGACTTTGAAAGCGCAACTAATACTAGCTGGGTGCTATTATGTACAACCAAGCTTTCTCAATGGACAAGCGGATCATTTGATTGTTAGCAATAATAAAGGTGCTAGAAAACCGGCGTCATCAATTATGTGACATTAAGTGACAAGCAATTGAATTCCGGTCTTGTTTAAGCAATATATAAAGGTGACAAAAAAAAATTAAAACGAACATGAAGACAAAGGTTGTAAAGCATAATATCATGTATCACTCTCACTTGTCTCTGCGAATAAGCAAAATGTTAAAGTAAAACTAAAAGGTCTTTGCTTGAATTGCTAATCAGACAAATAAACACGTTACTATTGACAATAAAAATATGCATAATAATGAATTGTGACAAGATGACGATATAATAAAAGTGTTAATGAAAACGATTTGAAACGGAGTGACAACCTACATATTTACATGAATCAATTAAAAGGTGTTTCTCATTGTGTTAATTGAATTAAAACTCATATAGGTAATCAAATTAAGAGAGAAAAAGGAATTAAAAAAGAGTGAAAATTGTTTTTGGTGAGTAATCTCAGATTTATTACTTGATTTGTTCGTCGAATCGATTCGAAAAGAGGCGCGAGACTCGAATTTCAATGAGTATGTGTTGGACACAAAGACTATGATAAGGCTCGTGGTTGCTTGTGTATAGCCGTGGGTCGTGAAAAGTTGAGTCGTCGAAGTCTCTAACTCGGAGGCAAGGCATATTTATAGTGCGGAGAGCAAGGCACAAAAATGAGCGTTATACGCTCCTTTGAGATTATCGTTAGTATTTTTGCCTTAATTTCGAGAGATTTTTTTCTTATTTGCAAGACAACGGATGAATCTAGATATCCCTCCTCTCAAGAAACGCGTATCTAGGGATTCTAGGATTCTGGACGCTTCGTGTATTTTTTTGGTATTTTCGTATTTCTGCGTATTTCCTACGTATTTTGATATTGTAAATTGCAAAATTCATAGAAAATTGTAGAAAAATCGAAAAAAATACTAAAAATCACTGGGCAACTCAGAAAATGTGAGGAATGTTGATGAAAATAGAAAAATGAGAATCACCAGTGTAAATTATTTTTTAAAAATCTTCCAGTTAGTAGAAAATTTCGAAAAAATAGATGATAAGGAAATTCTTTTGGCCTCTTGTTTGACCTTTGCCTCATGATTTCGAGTGTGACTTCACATATTTTGAAATTTTACGAGTTCATTTGCGCTTTTCGGATCGAATCGGTCACGAACGTGGTATGTTTCATCATCGATTACCATTTGGGGAGACACATTTGGGTATCTTACAATCTTCCTTTACCATGGCGAGGGTTGGGATATACCTACCAAGCCACAGACACCCCAAACTTCTTTTAAGCAAAGACATTCCGAGATGTCCAAGAAGAGGTTGTAGTGACCTTGTATTGTAAAATTAAGAATATCTTGATGCTGGGGGCGAAGAGTGTTGTTTCCTAGTCATTGGGTGCACAAGTCAAGACACTTTCACGGGAGTTTTTCTTGTCATATGTTGGCCCAGTAGAGCGTATTCAGGGTAATGAGTCTTTACATCTCTTTAATTCTCCACCTATTTTCTTAATTTGTGCTCTTATCTTGTCTTGGCTCGCAAAACTAGCAATTTCCAGATTTACTCTAGAGATGACTTCCCTTACATAGGAGATAAACTTAGCAAGGGCTATGCTAGATTAGTCCTTGGAATAAGAAATGATTCCGGTTCCTTCACCCTCGCTGGTAAGTCCTGAAAACCTGTCCTTTTCTATTCATTCCCTTGTAAACCTTTTACTAAGTTTACTGCATATGCAGGCGAAGGCTTCCAAAAAAGACCGTCTTGCTTAAAGCATGGCGGAAAATGACCATGAGGTGGAGGAGGGTACTGAAGCCGTCCATCTCAATGATGCCTTTAGGGATGGCGACCCTACTCAATTCCCCCTTTTCGGCTACAACCCTATTAATCCGCTTGGGGTGGAGGCCGATGATGATGAACACCTCTTCAGGGAAGACGATGAGGTGACGGAGACCAATGCCGACAACATGGCGACCGCTTACATTGTCGATGACGAAGATGAATAGGAAGACGAATATGCTGGTCTTTCGTTTACAGAGCTTCCCATAGAAGCCAAAATGACTAGGACCCACTAGACGGTCAACCACATGCATTCGGTGGAGGCGGATGCGGAAGTCATTAAGAAGGAGGGAAAGAACTTCATCATCCCTCTAAGGGAAACCTTTTTTGATGTAAGTGCGCTTCTTTTCGCCATTTCTCTTTACTCTATTTCTTTTCCCTCCATATTTAACACATTTATTCCCTTTGTAGTTCTCTGCTAGAGTTCATGGGATGGCCAAAGTCTATGGCCAAGCCCTGGCGAAGGAGAAGGAGATGGCTCTGTAGTTGGAAAAGKGCTAGACCAAGGCGGGAGATCTTACAATGGAGATCTCCGAACTAAAATCTTCCCATGCTACCGCCCTTTAGGAGATGAATAGGAAGCTATCTGCTGCAGAGACTACCAAAGGCGACGCTGAAAGGGCTCAGAAGGCAGCTGAAGACAACTTGGCTCTCGTTCGCCAAGAGTTGGCAGATCTTAAGGCCTTTTAATCTAGCCAAGCCAAGTTTGAGGCCGACATCATCCAACAAAGGAGGGAGGGTTCTGATGGAAAAAAAAATGAAAGGAAGGTATTGCCTATGATACTTCCAAGGAGGTCTCTGAATGGACTAGGATAAAGGTGTTYGCCGCTGTTGAGATGGTGATGCCAGGCAAGGAGGGCGAGATCATGCAGGCTCTCCAAGATCTACTGGCCAAGGAATAAGCTAAGGCAAAGGAAAAAAGTGATCAATTGGCTCAACAGAACAAGGATAAGGCTGAGACGGCCAGGAAGGAGAGGGAAAAAGCAGCCAGGCAGGAGAGCTTGAAGGCGTCGAAGAAGGCCACTAAGAGCTGAAGAAAACGGCCATGGGAATTGCTTCTAGCGGATCCAAAGGCCAAGCGTCTTCTGGTGGAAGATGGTAACTTCGATGTCGGGCTTGAAGCTCAACATTAAGAAATCTTCCACAAATGCCGAGCCTTTTGCGCAAGAGACCATGGGCGAGGGAACAAAGAAGAAGYGTAAGTTGAACCGCAAATCGCCATGCCTCTGCTCCAAGGCGACCTTAGGTTCTCTTCCAAAGAAGACTTCCTTCACCGCCGGTTGGGGCCAAAAAAAGAATGGCAATCCTCCTCCTTGCATCACCATGTGATGTAGCCTCTTTTCTCCTATCTTCATAGTTATCACATTTAATTTTCCTCAGACTTGTCAATTTCTGTAATTGTTGAATATTTGGGCCTTTGCGTCCTTGTTTTGTTTGTTTCTATTTTMTTGCTTTTTTACTTTATCTGACTAGAATTGCATCCCATGATGGCGAATATAAGTACCAATATTTCAAAAAACAATCTAAGTTTACTTAGACAAAATAAATTACTTGGCCAATACCTAGGCAATTTGTTCAAATGATCAGGCGACAACCCCTAATCTCAAATAAACTCAACGACACGAGAATAACCGGTATGTTGGATTAGAGATCCAATGGCACTCTAAGGGTATATTTGAACCTTATCAAATCTAGTGACCCATAAGGCAAACAATTTGCAACATATTTAGAAGCGGAAGACCTTCAAAACAASGTTATTAACAAGGATAAGTTCCCTTGGGCAACTAAGGGAAAAATTTGATAATCCCTAAATTGGGCGGTCCAGAAGACCGTCAAAATAACGTTATTAACAAAAATAAGTTCCCTTAGGCGACCGTGGGAGAGAATTCAATATTCCCTAAATTAGGCAGTTCGAAAGACCCTCAAAACAAACAATATTGAAAAGTAAAAATTCCCTTAGGCGACCAAGAGAAAAAATTTCAATATTTGCTAAAATAGGCGGTCCAGAGAACAAACACGAATTGATAAAGTCTATGTCCTGGGGAGGTATTATCTTATTATCAAGTCTATGCCAACAACGCCCCCGACATTATCTTTTATTCATTCAATGAACTTTGATTACATCGATGTTATTTACATACAAAGGCAAATACTTACAAGCATTTCTATGCCCCTACATGGATGTAATCAAATATAAATTCTTCACAGATTGTCCGCATTCCAAGGCTTGACCAACGCAGTGCCACTTACATCTTCTAGACGGAATGTTCTTGGGTAGATGACTTCAGTAATCTTGTATGGGCCTTCCCAATTAGGGGTTGTTATGGATTTAAAATATATAGTTGACTTTGTTGACTTAATCAAGAGAGTTTGACCAGCGGTAAGTAATTAGCGACGAATAAGGCAGAAGGAGAAGACATGCAATACACGACATTTCTAATACAGCTCCAGTCTAGCGATACAGCAATAGRGTTAGAAGGGAATTGTGATAAGGATGGCCCATCAGGAGATAGCCCAAAAGCAAGCCCATGATGATTAAGCGACAACAGGACTTGGAGGGAAATTACGAATACTTGAAATATGAAAAGAAGCGGCAAGAAACCGTCAGATGAAGTAACTTCCACCCACGATCTACACCCTTGGAGGCCTATAAATAGATGCAGCGATATAGAAGTGAATAACAACAACAACATCAATCTATCTCTTTTCGCATTAGTTTCCTTTAGCCACACTTGGCTCAGTAGCCAAGTTTGTTTAGTTTAGCGTAGAATGGTAGTCTGATATTTATCCCTTTATAATGATGGTGTTTGTCTCTTTTCATTATTGTTTGTTTTATGCTTCAACTTTGTTCCATAACAAGGTGTTCTCCTTATGTCGCATCTTCTTGATTAACTCTTATTGATTAGGAGCRATTTTACGTTAGCGAGTTTATCAATATAATCAGTAACCATAGGGGTAGTCCCTTACCAAACTAAGTACAATATTGGACGATTGACTTGTTGGTGAAGTGTAAAATAACCTCAACAGGTTTTTTGGCGACCACTGTGGGAAAGAAGTTTGCAAAAGCATAATTGCTTCTCAACCATGGACCCTAAGGGATCTACACGAAGGTCGGGCAATCAAGAGGATGGTAAATCATCCGATCAAAATCTTAAAAACCCACTCTATGGTCTTGGTAATTTAGAAACTTTTCCGCAACAACAATTTGTTAAAGATCTTGCTCCTCCTGAGCAAACTGTGTCTCAAACACAAAGATTGGACGGTTTGCACCTAAATTGGGGGGAAGATCAATCATCCTTGGCCAAAGGTTTGCTCAATTCAATATACACGCAATACATGGTTATTGTTACAAGCCTTTTGGAAGATTTGAAGGAAAATCGAAGGGAATAGTTCAACAATCTCCATTGAGGTATGGTACATGAAATTGCTAGGGTGATAACTGTCGAGTTGCAAAACTTTGGCTCCCACTCACAGCAGGCGGTTACRAGACAAGTGGATAAGATTATATTGGATATCAACGAGACGTTAAATGCTACTAACGTGGCATTATCTAAGATGATTGCTGCTGAGGTAGTTACTCGGTTGGAACCTTTACTGGAGAAACATAATCGATTAAATGAACGGTTGATGAATTTGTTAACTACTAGAGGTTCAGGAATAACTGTCGAAAATCCAGGGAAAAACCACCCTTAGGTTATACTAGAACAAGCACTATGAGAGGAACTAACGTCCCTTCAGCTCTTTAGACAGTATCAAGGAGTATCCCTCTCCGAGATGTCAATGAAGGGAACATAAGCCAAGGGAGAGAAGCAGGCCCAAGGTCAGGCTACGAGTCAGGCTATAGCCATGGTGATCCTAGACCTTCTTATGTTCCTTTGACTTCTAATTCTATCCCTTTGACAGTGTCAATGGTAACCGTTCCACCCATTGGAACAACCTTTGGTTAGGGGGCAAATAGTTATGCAATTAGAGGGGTATTCCCCACTAGTGGCAATTTTTAAACCGCAACTAACAAACKTATTCCTCWTAGTACATGTCATGTCGCTCATGAACCGCCACAATCCACGTACTTTCTACAAACTGGGAATCAAGGTTATCCACATCAGGCTACTTCTACCAAATGCATCCCCCTCAAAGTAACCGCTAGGGGCAATGGTCACATGCATAGGGTAACGCCTATGGGGGACCTCAAGCGATGGGAACACAAACTCAAGTAATATTGGGGGTTTCCAACTTGGAGTTGGATATAACTAAAATTCTTTCGAGGAAACACCTCATCCTATCTATTACTAGGATAACCGGCATCCACAMGGCCAAGATCAGAACTTCCATCTGGGACAGGTTCATTATGAACCACTCCTTAGACAAATGAAAGAGATGATCCAAAGATCCATGGGGCACGAAGCTGGTTTTCCTAGGAGAGGGACTTGCAATCCTTATCCTAAGTGAATTGACAGGGTGTATCCGTTTCCTCGAGGGTTCAAAGTTCCTGAATTTTCTTCCTTATTCTCTGGCGACGAATCAGTGTCTACTGAAGAGCATTTGGTTAGGTTTAACTGTCAATGTACAAAGGTAGCAGATAATGATTACCTGACACTCAGGTTGTTCTCTAGTTCTCTCACRGGGACTACATTTTCTTGGTTCAGCAAACTCGATTCAGACTTYYCAAGATCTACATGGGCAGTTTCTTCATCATTTTAKTAGAGTGGAASCCGGGGTCTCCATTGGAGATTTGGCTAAGATAACCTAGGACAAGGGGAACCTGTAGAGGATCACATCGTCAGGTTTAAGAGGGCCAAGATTAGATGTCATCTTAACCTACCCGAGGCTGAGTTCGTTTCTATAGTCCAGAAAGGGTTGTCGTCTTCCTTTTAGAAAGAAATTTAAAGGACAACATTTCCCTGACTTCGTGGCTCTGGCTAGTGCGGTGGTGGCGTATGAAAGGTGTTTGGATGAGGAATCTAAAAGCAAACATAAGTATTACGCCAACTATGCTAATTGCACGAAAGAGAGCCAAGATCAAGATGGTGATCAAATGGATGTGGCGATGACAGAAATAAGCAGAATTTGTTCAGGGCCCACCATTTAAATGTCCCCAACTAATGAACAAAAAGTCTTCTCATAAGAAGGGCTTCAAGTCTGATCAAAGAASAGAATACATATTGACATTAAAAAATGTGATGAAATCTTTGATTGGCTCTTGAAGTTAAAGAAGATTAAACTAGTSGGTAGACATAAGGAAAGAGATCCTAATGAAATAAAAGGAAAACTTTATTGCAAATGGCTGCGTGCCTTCACTCATAAAACTAATGATTGTGTAATTTTCAGTAATAGGATACAAGATGAAATCGATAAAGGAAATATAATTTTTCATGAAAAGAGTGCAAATGCTTGTGAAATTGATTTTGAATTTTTTTCAGAGTTAGAACAATATGAGATGGATTGTAATATGGTTGATATTGATACTAATATTATTTCTCTTATTGACCTGTAGGAGCTTTCTAATGTAGCTATTGTTGTAAAGTTATATGAACTTGTTGTGAATGAAGGGGTTCTGATTGCTCCAAAATGCCAAGAGCAAGACTAAGACAACCTCAATATGTGGAGGTGGCATTTCAGTGCTGCACACCCAACCCACCAATGTAAAGCTTTCAAAGGCTTCATCAATAAAAAGATGAGAATAGATGGGTTAAAAATCTCAAAGTAAGAATACCAAGCGTTGGATCTTGTTAATTTTCAACCTAAGGGAAAGAAAGTTAAAGGRGAGGAGTTGCAGACAGGAGATATTGTCAGCAATATTAATCATAATGGAGTCACTAGTCAGAAAGCTCAGATATATAAGGAGGTTGTTCAGAAATTTTCTTTGCAAACGAAAACAGTGGAAGGTCTAAAGAAATTGCGCTTCTCTATGTGTCCTTCTTGTGCTCACATGCTGCATTATGAGTTGGTGAGGACTAAAGTTTTTCCTAATAACCCGAGTTGGGTAACTAGGCACAAGAAGCCTTAGTTTGAAAGAGACCTAAGGAGGGGACCAATCATCCTTCCTCAAATGCTCTCTACTGTCTTAGTCTTGACTAGGTTGGGTAAACCCAAAGTGGTCCAATTGCTTAGTAAGATTGAGAAAGTGCCAAGCTCAGACCAAGGGAATGCTTTGCAAAAGGGAATGCTTAAAGTCGTCACTGCTGAGGAGCCTCATTTAAAGGATGACAGTAATTAAAGACAAAATTCAACAGAGGGAACTCATAAAGATAAGTCTTCCATGGGCCCTATTCGGATAAAGAGGTCAAAAGGAGATATTCTTGATGCCCAACCTCATTTGATTGTCACCCAGACAGAGAAGTTGTAGGAAGAGATTCCTACAGTCCAGCCTTACTTGGATGAGAGTTAGAGAGAGAAGTTGAAAGAAGATGTCCCAAAGACCTAGGTTCATTCGGGTGGAAAACAAGAAGATGGGCTTTGTGAGGGAATTCTATTGTCGGAGCCTCATTTGGTTGCTGAAGTACTTCAGAGAGACAATTCAGAGATCATCCAAGGATTTGTCGTTTGTCAATATTCAGAGTCATCCCTTAGTTATAGAACTGATGGAGGACCTTATTGAAGAAGAACTYGAGAATCATGGGACAGAAGCTTTGCAACAGATGCTCTGATGACTGAGCAGGTATCTGATGTGGAGTTAATAGACTATGGCTCAGAAGGATTGGATTTGGAGGTGTCCAAGTTAGATCTTAATTTTTTGGCAAATTGTTCAGAAGGAGATTGTGAGTTTGGCGCTTGTTGTGCAGTCACTTTCCCCAGCGTTCAAAGCCTGTGGGACAGTGCAGAAGGATACTTCATGGGCCGATGAAGCTGACCAAGCCGACACTYCTGGTAAGACCTCTACTATTTCAGTTGAGCTGAATAAATTGGATAAAGGATCTGGTCTAGCGCCATTTTCGGAGACTGTTACTAAGGAGCAAGAACAGTTAGTTGTGGAACACTTAATCAAAGATTTTAATGTGGACAACTCACATAGTAAGCCCCTTTATGTGACAGTTAACATAGATGGCGCTAGATTGGTTAAAGTGCTAATTGATACTAGCGCTACTATAAATCTTATGCCTTAGTCAGTTTTTAAGAAATTGGGTAAGGGTGGGAAAGATTTATCTAGCGTCAGGATTAGCATAACTGCATTCAATGGCAAGTCTGAGAATACTGAAGGATTAGCGTGTATGCACGACCAAGTAGGTACTACTAAGACTTGGTCAGCTTTCTTTATAGTTTAACGGGAGGGTAATTGTAATGRAATTCTCAAAAGAGAATGGCTTCACTAGACTTATGCTATTCCTTCTACTTTGCATCAGAAAGTAATACTATGGAATGGTAATGAATATGAGGTAGTTTGTACTGATGTTGATGCTTATTTGATTGACATTAACCGGGAATTTCCCAGGATACTTATGTATGAAGGCCTTGCCTAATGTAACGACCCGTCTTATTATAGGTTCATTGGTGAAAACAATACACTAAGTTGGGTCACAAAAAGATGCGAAAAATTTAAAACTTCCAAAAGTAAACTAAAATAAAAGTTATCACAATCTAATCCAAGGAGAAACCATCTCCTAAAAACTTAAACAATTCAAAACAAGACAACTAATTACGAATTATAAAAGGGTAGTCCTAAGTTTTCTCAATAGCCTCTTTCCCRAGTAGCTCCGTAATAGATCATTCCTCACCTGCATCATCTATAAACAACTAAAATTTTCCACTTAGTGGCCAGTAACTAGACTATCCTTAACACACATGATCAAACTTAAACAAAGAAATAATGAAAGGCTTAAATAAGAAGAKTTCAATTCATAGTCAACACGTGACAAGTCATTATAGTTAACACGTGACAAAGTCAATTAAAAACCCAAGTGAGTCAACCAAAACCAATTAAATCCAAAATAACTTAAGCCAGTAAAAATTAAACAAGTTAACATAAATTTTCAAGTTGTAATTGGAACAGACGCAGTGAACAAATTCGCGGCTTACTAAGCCTAGATATAGTCAGGGCGAACCTTAGGTCAACCACAATGATATAACCCTATCTAAGAATGACCAATCTCTCTCATTATCCGAAGATCTAGCATAATGAGAACGACAACTAAATCCAAAACCAATCTACTATAGATGTGCTATCCAATCGAAGGAACCACTATGGACTTACCCAACGATTTCCAATTATCAACAAAACAAAACAATCAAGGATCAATTCCAAAAAGAAACCAAATCCAAATTAAAACCAAATCAAATCCAATGTTCTCAAGGTACCACTATGGACTTACCCTTAAGAACCCAAAGGCCACAATGACCATTTTCAAAATAAGTTCCACAATTCCGTGAAGTAGATTAAAACCAAATTAAGGTCAAAATTAAATTCAAAAGCCAAGGRCAAAATCAAGTTTCAAAGATCAAAGTTCACCATTCAAACCTTTGGCAAAACAATTGAGAAACTAATTTGAATCAAAAATGCACATAGAAAACAGAATAAATTCTTTCATAATCCATGTAAATAAGCATGAGACCAAAATAGTAAGATTGCACAAAAACATTAGTTTGAAACCCACATGACCACAACTAAAGATTACATTGTTAAAGGAACCTAGTTAAAAACGTTATTAATCATTAATTCACAAAAATTAAGCCAAAACTCATCAATAAAATTAATAAATAAATAAATAGAAGATAGGTACTGTTCTAAATTATTTAAGACTGTTTTAAACACTTAAAGCAAATTATTTAACCATTTTGCTAATAATTAGTAAATTGGACAACCCAACGGGAATTACATCTAAAATTACCAAATAACTAAAAAATAATTTATTAAACTTAGGTAAAGGTTAAAGGTCAGTTTGTAAATCCTAAATTAACTAATTTCGTGGCTGTTTAAAACAGAAAACCAAACAGTTAATTAAAAGGTCTTAACCGATTAAATAAATTAATACTTAGGAATTCCAAAATAATTATTTAATTAACCAAATTAATTTAGGCCATTACAAAAAGGATTATAACACATTTTAGAACTGAAAATAACAAGAAATATTTATTTTAGATCAAATAAAATAATTTCAGAATTTATAAAGTGTTAAAACCGAATTATGACAAAGTTGATAGAAATCCTTTTTAATTAATTAAATTAGCCGAAATTATCCAAATTATTTTGGAACATTCCCTACTGTTTTTAACCCCTTTCAGAGATAGAATAACGTGATAAATAATTTCAATAATTTATTTTAGAATTAACAAAACTGTAGAATTCAGTTTAACAAAACAAAGAGAAACAATTTTTTTGAGGCATTAACTTAATTACCAGAAAAACAAAATTATACCAATATTTTAAGGGATTAACTAAGGACCAAATAAAATAATTCCAACAGAAAAATAAGCACAAAAATTTCCAGAATACAATTCCACAAAATCACGCCCCAAAACTGATTAATTTGGTTTTTACAGAAAAATTGCAAATAAATTTATGCAAGTCACAAAAGTTACAAATAAATAATTCTAAATTAATTCTAAATTATAACAAGTCATAGAAAATTATTACAACAAGAAATTTGCACAAAAAATAAATGAAAACATAATTTATCAACATAAAACCGATTAACCAAATTCCCATTTTATTTATCCTAAACATGAATTCTATATTTAAATAAGAACAAACTGAAAGAAAAAGATCTAGTTACATGAATTTTTGGAGAAAAAATAAAATCCTTAAGTGCTCTAAGAAAAACCTCCAAGAAAATACCCAAGAATTTGCAAAATACACCCTTGAATCCAAGCTTGAGAGAACCCAAATAAAACTTCAAAGATTGCTCCAAAAACTTTTTTTTTCGGCAGCCTGATGAGAAAGATGAGAGGTTTGCTTGCTATATTTTTTTTTTTGAGAGAAAGAAGAAGAAAAGAAAAATGGTTTAAGTGCACATGAAGAATGGAATTAAAAAGGAGCAAAAACCACTCAAAAGTCTCACACATAACCGGCCAAGTTAGAGGAAGAGTGGGAGTGATCTTGCTAAATTTTGAAGAGGGAAAAATGAAGGTTTTGCATGTACTCAAGGGCTTATATTAATTGTAAAAGAAATAAAAGAGCAATTTATGAATTAGAAAAACACTACTTAAACTAACACACTTAGAAATCCTCCATATTACACGCCTACTAGGTTTAGTGTCCCAAAATATGAAACCTCCTAACTAGACTAATTTGTCACAAAAAAAAAGTTGGTCAAAACAATCAAAACAATTATAGCAAATAGTAAAAAAATAATAACAATACTAATAATAACAACAACAACAACAACAATAACAACAACAACAACAACAACAATAATAATAATAATAATATAATAGTAATAATAATAATAATAATAATAGTAATAATAATAATAATAACAATAATAGAAATCGCTAATCTCCTAAAAGCTGGATTTATTCGTCTAGTAAAATACGCTGAATGGATCGCCAACATTGTTCCCGTGGTCAAGAAGAATGACAAAATTAGGATTTGTATCGATTATAGAGACATTAATAGTGCCTCTCCAAAAGATTAATATCCTATGCCAGTAGCTAACATGCTCATAGATGCTGCATCAAGGCATGAATTGGTGTCGACTTTAGATGAGTTTGCAGGATATAACTAAATCAGAATTGCTGAAGGTGATTGCTAAAAAACTGCATTTAGATGCCCAAGATTTGTGGGACTCTATGAGTATGTCGCTATGCCTTTTGGATTGAAGAATGTGGAAGCAACTTATCAATGTGCTATGAACCTCATTTTTGATGAGATGATAYGAGATTTCATGGAAATCTATATAGACGATGTTCTGGCAAAATCAGGGAATGCATCAGAACATGTAGAGCATCTTGTACGTGCCTTTGAGCGAATTACGAAGTTTAGTCTTAAGATGAATCCATTGATGTGTGCCTTCGGGGTTAGAGCTAGTAATTTCCTCGGGTTCTTAGTACATAAAAATGGTATCGAGATAGATCAGAACAAAGCGAAAGCTGTCTTGGAGGCTCAACCCCCTAAAATAAAAAGGGAGTTGCAGAAGTTCTTGGGACTATGTTCGCCGATTTATTACTAATTTGGCGGGAAAGACGGAAGCTTTTTCTCCTTTACTGAAGCTAAAGAAAAGAGATGAGTTCAAATAGGGTGATGAACATCAGCAGGCCTTCGAGCAAATCAAAGCAAAGCTGGCTTCTCTGCCAATTTTGATTCTTCCAAAGCAAAATGGGAAACCATTTAGGCTATATTTGTCAGCGTCTGATGGCTCCATCGCCAGTATGCTCACGCAAGAAAATGAATATGGGCAGGAGCAAGCGATTTTCTGTTTGAGTAGAATCTTGTAAGACGTGGAAACACGATACACAAACGCTGAGAAATGGTGTTTGAGTTTGTATGATGCTTCTATTAAGCTTAATCACTACTCCATGGCTTTCTCCATTGAAATCATATCACCAACCGAATGTGAATCACCCATTTGTCAAAGGAAGGTTGTGTAAGTGGAGTATGRATTTGTCCTAGTTCGAGTTGAAATATGTCCTCAGAAGGCTGTGAAAGGTCAAGCTTTAGCAGATTTCTTGGCTGATCACCCCATTGATAATAATGTCCGGGTTCAAGAGGAGGAGCCTTGGCGTTTATTTGTAGATGGGTCAAGCCKAAAAAAATTCCGCTGGGGCCGGGATAGTGATGCTTTCACCAAAGGGTGTAAAGACTAAGATGGCGGTAACTTTCACAAACCGATGCACAAATAACAGAGCTGAGTGTGAAGCTCTGGTTATAGGTCTCAAGACCTTGAAAGATATGGGTGTCACAAGGGTTTAGGCTTTTGGAGATTCTCAATGGGTCGTGTCGCAGATCAGTGGAGAATATAGAGGAACCTCCCCTCTAGATCTAGCGATCAATACAACACCGAGAGAGTTGATTTCCTTGTTTGATCAATGTGACGTCTCATATGTGCCAAGGGAAGAGAACCAAGAAGTTGATTATTTAGCTCAACAAGCTTCTTCCAAAGACCCTGATGGTTTTGATGAAAGTGTAATACACACTAGGTCATTCAAATTWAAACCCTTAGAAGAGRTGACGAAGGTTGAGGTAAATAAGGTTAGCGTTCTTGGGTGCGAGGCAGACTGACATCAGGAGATKAAAAAATATTTACGAGATCCTTTTGGCAAGAAAGTTCCGGCAAATGTAAGGTTGGAAGCCACGAAATATTTCCTCCTAAAGAATAAGCTGTACCAGAAAGATCCGTAAGGAAGTTTTCTAAGATGTTTAAACAATAACCATTTTAGCGGAAGTCCATCTTGGTATTTATTGATCACATCAATCAGGGCTMAAGATGCGATGGCTCATTCACGGAATGGGGTACTTTTGGCCTTCAATCAAAGGAGATTGCTTGTAATATGCTAAGGGTTGCAAAGAATGTCAGAGGTTCAAGCCAATCAACAGAGCTCCAGCGATTGAGCTACATCCGATAATTAAACCATGGCCTTTTAGAGGCTGTGTTGAGTTCCTTCCTTAAGTTTTGAATGATGACAAACTGCATTGAACTGTATTTGTATGCAAGTTTCTGTTTGCATCTGCAGGTACAAAAGACACAAGTTCAATGGATGAAAAGACGAAGCTCATGAAGCCAAGTCTTGAAGATTGCATGAAGACTAAGAGTACAAGAGACATAGTTTTAGGTCTTAGATGCATTGTAAGTAGTATTTGGATTGTTTAATGCACTATAAAGGTCAAAGATTGGAGAGATGAGCTACTTGAATATAATAAGTATCTTTGGTTACTTATTGTATTCAACTTCAAGTAAACTAAGATGACTGAAACAGTTCCAAACCAGTCCTCTCAAGTTTACTTCTTAACATCCGTATTTTTGGAAAGTTTATTTCCACGTAAAACTGATTTTGAATTTAAACGGATCGTAGGTGTGTTGTGAAAGCAAGTTCTTTTAAGTATGGTAAGTATATTGTATGAGTTCATACTGATTTTATTTGCTAGCAAATAAAATCAGTGTATATATTTTCCGTTAGATAATTATTTTATTTCCAAGGAAAATATATCCTCATGATCCCATGCAATATACGTACCAAAGGCTTACTTAAGAGAATGAACAAACACACAACTCCTAACACTTTTGCACGAGCCTTTTTTCGTAAAATCATATTGCAAAAGTTCTCTCTCTCAAAGCTTAACCTAACATTGATCCAATATTACACTTAGGTCTAATTCTTCTCTCATTATAAGCATTAAGGCTATTTGTACTTYAGAGACAAGAGTTGTCATTTTGGGCAGATTGTGAGTTCAGTTTGCCGAGGAATTTGATTAGGGATCAAGTTCATTTGAATCACCATAGTTGGTGATTGAGTCGAATTTCCATAGGTGGAAGTTGGGAAATCTTTTGTACATAGGTGCATAATTAGATCGAGTGTATTATTTTGTTATTCCGAGTTTATTAATAAAAGAGTGAGTGAGTGGAGGACGTAGACTTATTAGAAGTCGAACCTCGTTAAATCTTTGTGTTGTTTATTTCTCGCATTTATTATTCCGCTGCATAAGGACTGGTTCTCAACTGGTCTTAATTAATGGAAGAATTTACAACACTTATTCTATACTCAATTCACCCACCCCTCATGAGTATAACTTGCACTTTCAATTAGTATCAAAGCCTAATTTCTTGAAAGGGTAACACCTAGAGATGGAAGATAAGATGAGTACTCAAGAGATGATGATGAGGATGCAATAGGACGTTCAAAAGATTATCCAAGGGTCGATTATATCATTCATAATTATAATTTCAAGCTCCTAACTTGTTGGAAAGAAAGATGGAAAGATTGGAATACGCTAGGAAAATCTGGAATTTCCGATCAAGTGAAGATATCTAGAAAGATCTGGTTGGAAGGATTAATTATGTTGTATTTTATTTTATTTTATTTTATTTTATTTATTTAGTTCGAATTATTATAGATTAGATTTAGTTGTTAGGATATTTATTAGTTAGTTAGGAATTTTATTAGTTAGTTTAGGATATTTGTTAATTATGATATTATTCTGATTTGATTAGGATAAATATCTAGGTTAGTTAGGGTTTGTTAGAAACCGTGGTGGTTAGATTAGGTCGGTTAGGGATATTTCCGTGTGGTTAGATTAGGTATTTTTAGGATATGTTAGTTAGGATATTTTTGGATAAGACTCCTATCTTTATAAATATCTAATTAGTTTTAGAATATTAATTTGTATTATAAATAGGTTCGAATTCTTCAATAAAAATTCAGAGATTATTGTGTTAAAAATTCTTCTTTGTTAATTCAGAGAAACCTTGTGATTTTGTGTTGGTCGGAAATTCACTTGATTAGCTACTAGGTCGTTGTTCCTTTTAGGGTGGTTCCACTTGGTGAGTTAAGATCCTTCGAGTCTTTTCAAGATTCGAAGTTATTTTCAGTTCTCAAACTATCAAACACTTAAACACTCGTTTCTTGGATTTGTGAGATTCTTTCCTTATAAATCCACATCAATTTGGTATCAGAGCCAACGATTCTTCGAGGAATCCTACTCGTTTTTGAGCCAATTTCACCAAAATTTTTTTATCATGGAGCAACGTTTGGATGAGATTGCAAGGGTATTGCTAATATCAATACCGAGTTAAAATTCCAATCAATTGTGATGTCTTCAATGCAAAACGAGCTAAAATCACTCATGAAAGCATCAATGATAGGGGCAGAATTGATGCAATGCAAAACATTGATAAAAAGCGCGATTCAGGGTATTATGATCAATTCAAGAGTTCAGATGAGGATGAAAAGGAGCGTCCACTCGTCATGATGATTCTCAAGACCTCAAGATCACGGATATTGCAGATTTGACGATTGCTTGAGCCCGAACAAGTCCACAATTGGGTTGACGATTCAACTGGCGTTAAGGTGCAACAACAAGTTTTGAGTGCAGGAAATTCGAGTTGCACCCAACTTCTTGCAAGACAACCATCTAAAGTGGTTCTTGGTAAAAAGGTATCTTCCTGGTTCATTCAAAGACATGATAGTGGAAATTGATCAAGAAACAGGTGGATATAATCAAGATTCAAGAATCAATGTTTCTCCTTCCCGCACCTTCAAAATTTGAGGACAAATTTTTTCGAAGAGGGAGATGATAGAGGATGTATAGGACGTTCAACAGATTATCCAAGGGTCGATTATATCATTCATAATTATAATTTAAGCTCCTAACTTGTTGGAAGAAAGATGGAAGATTGGAATACGCTAGGAAAATCTGGAATTTCGATCAAGTGAAGATATCTGGAAAGATCTGGTTAGAAGATTAATTATTGTTGTATTTTATTTTATTTATTTAGTTCGAATATTATAGATTAGATTTAGTTGTAGGATATTTATTAGTTAGTTAGGATATTGTTAATTATGATATTATCTGTTTGATTAGGATAAATATCTAGGTTAGTTAGGGTTTGTTAGAAACCGTGTGGTAATTCCGTGTGGTTAGATTAGGTCGGTTAGGGATATTTCGCGTGTGGTTAGATTAGGTATTTTAGGATATGTTAGTTAGGATATTTTGGATAAGATTCCTATCTTTTCATAAATATCTTAATTAGTTTTAGATATTAATTTGTATTATAAATAGGTTCGAAATTCTTCAATAAAATTCAGAGATTATTTGTGTTTAAAAATTCTTCTTTGTTATCAGAGAAAACCTTGTGAGTTTTGTGGTTGGTCCGGAAATTCACTTGATTAGCTACTAGGTCGGTTGTTCCTTTTAGGGGCTGGTTCCACTTGGTGAGTTAAGATCCTTCGACTCTTTTCAAGATTCGAAGTTATTTTCAGTTCTCAAACACTATCAAACACTTAAACACTCGTTTCTTGGATTTGTGAGGATTCTTTCCTTATAAATCRACATCAAATGACTAACGGAAATGGAGGATCGAGATTGCCCAAGCTCAACTGAACCAATTATTCATGGTGGAAGATTTCTATGAGAACTTTATCATTGGCACTGACTATGAGTYCTGGATGATAATAACAAATGGTCCAAAGAAGGTTACAGCAAATTCAGACGGTATAGAGAAGAAGGAGAGTGAATACACATCAACAGTTCTAAAGACTCTCGAGAAGAATGCCAAAGCCATGTCTCTTCTTCAACAAGGTATTGCAGATAATGAGGTAAAGCCATATTTTAGCATGCTCTAATGCTAAGGAAATATGGGAAACCCTAGAGTTAGTATATGAGGGAACTAGTGAAGTCAGGAGATCTAAAGTGGCTATGCTTATGTCCAAATATGAAACTTTTGACATGTATCGAGATGAAAATATAAGGGATATGTTTACTCATTTTATGTCTATTATTAAGGAACTGAAATCTCTTGGCAAAAGCTTCACTAGTGAAGATTTGGTCAGGAAAAATTTGAGGAGTTTGACAGGTAAATAGCTACCCAAGGTTACTATAATACAGGAGGCCAATGAACTATCCACTTTGACCATAGAATAACTCATTGGTCTTTAATGACTCATGAGATGTTAGTTGATTCAAAAGAAGAAAGCACAACCAAGAGTCGTGGGCTATCTCTAAAAGGAGAAGAAAATGAGGAAGATTTGGACGAGATTGGTCTCATGGCAAGGAGATTCGAAAGAAGTCTCAGATCTCAATACAAGGGGAAATCTTGGAAGAATAAGTGCAACTCAAAGAAGACCAGTACCAGCACTGGTTGTTTCAAATATATGATCAAAGACTGTCTAGCTTAGAAAAATGATAAAGGAGGACAACGAGAGAGGAAGATAACCAAAAGAGCCATGCTTGCTGCTTAAGGAGATTCAGACTCAGGTGCTGAAAGCAAGGAGGTCAAGGCTGTTGTATGTGTGACTACAATGTTGGGAGATGTAGACCAAAGACAGACCAGTTCTAGAAAGAAAGGTCACATGTGTCTCATGGTAGGAAGCAGCTCTTCAGATGAGGAATAGGTAACTATATCTGATATGCAAGAACAAATGAGCTACTGCGATAGAGATGAGCTATTAGGTTTTATAGATGTTGCTATAGAACAAAACATTAAAGGAAGTGCTGCTTATAAAGCTAACTAGAAGAAGTTGAGAGAAGCAACACGAAATTTCGACTTAAGTGAATGTTGTTCTGCTGAACTTGAACTTATTTGTACAGAACCGAAAGAAAAAATTTCAGAGCTTGAAATAAGTTTAGATCAAAAGAGCATAGAAATTGAGTTARTAAAACCTCAGTCAGATTTCACAAATGAAAATTTTTATCAAAACAATGACAAATTRTTTTATCAAAACAATGACAGAGGTTATAGTAAACTTAAGGAGGCTAAAGTTGAAGGAATAAATTTCGAGTTGCTTAAACAAAAAAGTTTTACTCTAGAACATGCTAATTTAATGTTAGRTCATAATTATATGATTGATMATGTTGAAYAATTGTTCAAGGAGTATGTGGATATTAAATCTTCTCTTACTAGCACTAGTAGTGCAAATGTTAATGTCGAAGAGTTGTGTTTGGAATATGAGAGTAAGATCTGTGATTTACAAGCTGAAATATTTGATTTAAAGAAAAATATCAACACTGAAGTTACTTCAGGTAATCAACATGTTGATATTGAATCTTTACATTTAGAATACGAAGCTAAAATCTGTGATCTTCAAGCTGAAATATACAAACTACAAAAAGGCAAAAACATTGAGACCACTACTGAACCAGACCTAGATTTGGTTTCAAAACTTAAGGATGAGCTTCATAGGGCAAAGTTGGATCTTGCCATTGCTGCAGAATTTGATGAAGCTCATCTTAAGAAACTTGAGACCATGGAACAGGATCTGAGTGACTGCTTGAGACAGATGAACGGGTTGCTCGATGCTCAAAGTACTCTAAATATCCTAACCTCACAACCTGGTAATGCTTAGAGGTTTGGACTAGGGTATTCTGGTTCTAGTTCCCAACAACCACAAAGGTTGGGAAGTTGTTGGGAAGAGATGAGACTTGGATTTTTGAATTCAAGAGAGGTAAGTACGTGTTTGCAAAAGACATCCACGTTTGCGCCTATTGTGGTGAGAATGGACATATGATTGATTCTTGCTAGACTAAGCAAAAACATGATAAAAGAAATCAATCACATGTCCAAAATGTTCAGAYTCCAATACGTCACACACAAAATAGGTCCAAAAGAGTGAAACATGATAAAACAAAAGGGACCAATGCAAAACAAATCTGGGTTAGAAAGGATAGAGCCAAACCAGTTCCTAAGAATAAGGAACCCAAGAAAATCTGAGTTCCAAAAACTAAACCTTGATTTGTTTGTGCAGATCAGAGTGAAAGGAAAGTCAATTTCTTTCACTCGTAGCCTATGAAGGAGGAAGTGTCACCTTTGGGATTAATAGCAAAGGTTTGATCAAAGGTATAGGTAAGTTTGGTAAGACACTTTCCCAAGCAATTGATAATGTTTATTTTGTTGAAGGTTTGAAACATAACCTCTTGAGTATTTCTCAGCTATGTGACAAAGGAAACCATGTTGAATTTGAATCCAATCTTTGTCACATAGTGAACACTGAAACAAAGGAACTGCTTTGCAAGGGGTTCAGACACAATAATGTTTACATAACATTCTTGAGTCAGATTCCTAAGACTAGTGCTACTTGTCTTAGTGTTGTTGAGGATGACCATTGGCTATGGCATAAGAGACTTGCACATGCAAGTTTCTCCTTGCCAAATAAACTACGATCTCAGGATTTTGTTATAGGTTTAACATCAAGTTTGCTGCAGATCATATTGTCATGAATGTGCTACATGTAAGCATGTCAAGTCATATTTTTCAGCCAAAGAAGGTTGTAAGCACTACTAGACCATTCGAGCTTGTGCACATGGATTTGTGTGGGCCCATGCGCGTGCAAGGTCGAAATGGTCATAGTTATGTGTTTGTTTTAGTTGATGATTATTCTTGTTATACTTGTGCAATTTTTTTGAAATTGAAAAGTGAAACTTTAGAAGAATTTGAAAWCTTAGTAAAACAAGTCCAAAACAAGATTAATCATCAACTGGTCTCTATCCGGTCTGATTATGGTTTTGAATTTGACAATGTTAGTTTTATAACCTACTATAATGATCAAGGAGTAACTCGCAACTTTTTCAGCTCCCAGAACTCCACAACAAAATGGAGTAGTTGAGAGGAAAAATTGCACTCTAGAAGAAATGACAAGAACAATGCTTCTAGAGAGTAGTTTACCTCGAAACTTCTGGGATGAAGCTGTGAGTACTGCATGCTATATTTTGAAAAGAGTAATGTTGGGACCACTTTTGAAGAAAACTCCGTATGAGCTCCTTAAGGGAAGAAAACCAAACATTGCACATTTACGCGTTTTTGGGTGCAAATGCTTTGTACACAATAATATTAAATCCAGTTTGGACAAATTCGACTCAAGGAGTGATGAGGCTGTTTATGTTGGATACTCTTCACACAACAAGGCATATAAAGTGTTCAACAAAAGAACATTGTGTGTTGAAGAAAGTATCCATGCTTTGTTTGATGAGACTAACATGTTCAGCAAGCATGTGTAGGTTAATGATGCTGATGAGTTCGAGATTGGTATGCTGAACTTTACAAGAGATGAGGAAGGAGGAGGTGATCAACCAGTCTCACCACACAACTATCTTAGAGGGGAAGAGTTTGGTACAACACACAGAATCGAGTAGCTCAAGAGGTGAGGTAAGAAGATAGTGACTRAGAGGCTCATCCACATGAAGATGACGCAACTGAGATCACTAGGGAAACTYGTTCACCCATTCAAAATGACAATGACATAGGGGGAACCAGTACTAGACCAGGTTTAACATTGGAAGGCACAAATGTAAACTTTGATACGAACAAATCTTTTAAGTATAAGTCCTCTCACCCCACTGATCTTATCATTAGTGACATTAACAAAGGGGTGCAGACTAGGAATTCTACTTTACAAAACTTTTGTGCTAACTACTCCTTCCTTTCAAATGTTGAGCCAACTAACTATAAAGAAGCTTTAACAGATCCAGATTAGGTTCTAGCTATGCAAGATGAACTTAATCAGTTTGAGAGAAAGCAAGTTTGGCATCCTGAACCCAGGAAGGAAAATATGTCTGTTAATGGAACTAAATGGGTATTCAGAAATAAATTGGATGATTCAGGTATTATAGTTAGAAATAAAGCTAGCCCAGTGGTTCAAAAGTTTAATCAACAGGAAGGAATTGATTATGATGAAACCTTTGCTCCTGTAGCCAGGCTTGAAGCAATCAGGATATTAATTGCATTTGCTGCCTACATGAACTTCAAACTCTTTCAAATGGATGTTAAGACAACCTTTCTTAATGGCTATTTGAAAGAAGATGTTTATGTGGAACAACCTCCTAGATTTGAGGATAGTGACTTGCCAAACCATGTGTTTAAACTTGACAAAGCTCTTCARGGTCTCAAACAAGCTCCGAGAGCATGGTAWGAGACTTTCCAGTTTTCTTCTAGAAAATGGGTATAATCGAGGCTCGGTTGACAAGATACTATTCTTAAAAGATAAGMGAACTGATCTATTAGTGGTGCAGATATATGTTGATGATATTTTTTTTCGGAGCTACTAATCTTGATTTCTGTGATGATTTTGCAGATTTGATGAAAAGTGAATTCGAGTTGAGTATGGTGGGAGAACTTGGATTTTTCCTAGGCCTTCAAATCAAGCAAACCATGGATGGAATCATGATCCATCAGCAGAAATATCTCAAGGAACTACTGAAGAGATATGGTCTGTAATACAGTAAATCCTATGAAACACCTATTCCAACTTCTACAAAATTGAGCCTTGATGAGAAGGGAAAAGATGTTGAGCGTAAGCTATATAGAGGTATGATTGGCTCATTGCTTTACTTGACAGCAAGTAGGCCAGATATAGTGTTTTCAGTAGGGTTGTGTACTAGATTTCAAAGCAACCCTAAAGAATCTCACCTAAAGGTTGTCAAGAGGATTCTGAGGTATCTTGATGGTACTGATGATCTATGTCTGTGGTATCCAAAAGGAAGCAATATGAACCTAATTGGATACGCAGATGCTGACTTTGCTGGTTTTATTGTGGACAGGAAGAGCACTTCTGGAATGACCCACTTCTTAGGTTCTTGTCTCATCTCATGGGGATCTAAGAGGCAAAATTCTGTGGCATTATCTACAGCCGAGTCTGTGTACATTGCAGCTGCTTTGTGTTGTGCTCAAATCTTGTGGATAAAGTCACAACTAAAGGATTATATTTCGGGGTCTGTTTTGGAAGTATTCCTATTTTATGTGATAACACAAGTGCAATCAATATTTCAAAAAATCCTGTCCAACCTTCTAAAACTAAGCATATTAAGATTAGGCATCAATTTTTGAGGGACATTGTGGAAAAAGGTAATGTTGAGTTGGAGTTTTGCAGCTCAGAAGATCAACTAGCAGACATATTTACAAAACCTTTGAGCAGAGAAGTGTTTATCAAGCTTCGTACCTTGTTGGGTATGATTAAGATTAGACAATGAGCTCTTAGGTCTTGACTTGTCCCTTTGGCTAGTCAAATGATGTCTTCGTTGTATATATATTTTTCTTTTCTTTGTATATATTTTCTTTTCTGCTTTCTTAGAGCTCACAAATTTCTTATGCGATGCTGAACTGATCAATCTTGTATTCAAGGTACATTGGCATAAGTCTTGAAAAAGGGTAAGTTTGCATAAAACAGTGGCAGACCACTTGGGAACCAGTTTCTTAAGGCGGTTAATTTTAGAATATTTTATTCAAATTTCAACTGAATTCAAATTTTGGAATTAATTACAAAGTTGGCTGTAATTATGGCAGCTGCCACTTGTAAGAACGGATAATTGTTCAAAAATTTTGTGAAATATCCGTTGATTTTCAATCTTTCCTTGATATAAATATTTTTCATGTGATCAAATCTTTTCTTCTTCTTTTGATCAAACACTTTCCATTCTTCTTCTTTCTCTCACTTACGATTATATCTTTTTCTCGAAAATTCTAACCTCTCTGTTCTATGCTTCTTTTTTCTTTCTGAATACTTGAGACACAAATTGCTCAAGCGTTCTATTCTGTTCTTAAGTGCTCACATCAGAGTCAAATTTCAGTCTCCCCATGTCAAAGAGAAGAAGCTCTAGGTTARTTGAGAAGGAGGTGAATGAGTCTCCAGAAATTGAGACCACAAATTCAAACAAGGAGGCTAAAAAGGTAATTGAGTGATTTGTGAAGGAGATCCTTGAAGAGGAAGTTGAGGATGAAGAGGAGGAGCCTCTGAACAGGAGGAATTCGAAGAAAGTTGCAACCACTAAAACCACCACTCCAAAATCCACCACAAAACAACCACCAAAAATGTCAAAATTGCTACTCCCAAATTCACAAAACCAACACTCCCAAAAAGCCTATCTCACCAAAACAAAAGGATCCCACACCAGAACCGGTGGAGGAGTCCAAGCCAGAGGAATTAGAGAAGGAAGAGGAGGTTGAAGAAAGGAGTGTGAACCGGTTGAGGAGTCAGAAKCGATTGATCAGGAGGTGGAAGAAAAAGTTGAAAATGAAGATGTGATTGATGCTATGAGGAAGGAGATGAAGGCTAAATAGGTAGCCTCAAAGAAATCGTAAATCAAAGCGGTTAAAGCAGTTTAGAAGGAAGTTGTGAAGGAAGTAACCAAACCTACCACCACAAAATAGCCTGTCAAAACCACCACTAAACCCAAAACCCCTACACCCAAGACCACTCCCAAAACAGTGGAAAAAGGAAGGAAAAGGAGGGTGATGTTGCCGAGGGGGAAGTTGCTACAGGTTTGGGTTCTGAGGTTCAGGCTGCTGCTAGAAAGGGTGTGAGAATGAAGACGGTTGCCAGGAAGGGTGCTGACTCTTCCAAAGGCAAAGAGGTGATGACCGAACCATAACTAGTCTAGTCCCCTACGYGCAAAAAGAGGAAGCAATCTGCATTGACCATAGTTGAGGGCTTTAAGCTCAAGAAAAGTAAGTCTGTCACTCCTCAACCATTATATGATCTCTCTGATAGATGAATGTTGGTTGGATTCTCTATTGCTAAGACTTGGGTAGAATAGAAATTTTTACATGAAATTAGAGATGCCTTTGAGTTCTAGGGATGGTCTTTGTTGTTTGCTAAAGAATTGGATGTCTTTATGCCTTTGGTTGAAGAATTTTATGCTCACCTGCACACTAAGGACGATGGGTCCTTTTTTTCTTTTGTTAAGAAAACCCCTATTAATTTGTCTGAYAAGAAATTAATTGAAATTCTCAAAGTTCCAACTAAGGGACTTGATGTGTATTCTCGTGAGAATTGGCCAAGTGTTAAAGGGGTCACATCGGAACAGATCCAGAACCGGMTGTTTAATAGTCCACCTGACCTTTAGCAGGGGTACACCATCGGCCATTTAAGGGAACCAATTATGAGGATATTTCATACTATAGCCTCAAAAGTTGTATTTCRCAAAGCTCAAGGCCGTATGTGTGTTTGATTGATGGATAGTGTTCTCATTTACTGTCTCATGGAACACATTCCTATCAATCTCCTTGCTATGGTTCTTGAACACATGATATGCTTTGTTGAGAAAGCAAAGCATGCTCTYCCCTATGGAGGATTCCCATGGTGGGAGATTATGGAACAATGTCTCATCTCACCAATTAAATTATAGGTCAGAAGGGTATGAGCTATACAGGTGGCATATTGAAGATGAAGGATGATGTTAAGGGAAGTGCAGCAAGTGCAGGAACCAATACGAAATCAGTTCAGACAACCTTAGCTTTGGTGAAGCAATTGAGTGACCAGAACACTATGATGCAGTCCATGATCAACAGTGTTACTCAACTTTGTTCTGCCCTTCAAAAGTCCTACAGGAGAGTTGAGGTTCGCCTTGACCAAGCTGGCATTCCAAGTCAGGAGGATTRTGTAGAGAGGGAGGAGTCTTCACAAGCTGCTGATGAGGATGATGAACTGGATTCTGAAGGGAGTGAAGAAGAAGAAGAGGTGGAGGAGGAAGAAGTTGCTTCAGAGGACCTCGAGGATGAGGAGGAAGTTGCTCGGACTAGAAATGACTCTGGAGCTGATTGATTTCCTCTCTTCTTATTCTACTTTGCTGCGAACCCCTCTTTTTTTTAACTCTATCACTTGTTTCCCCTCTCCCAAATTACAAAACATTCTTCTATGTAATTTGGTTTACTACAGGTTTGTAATAACTATTTAAGTAGGACTATTACTTTTGGTACTATTGCAGGACCAATTGGTAGCATCAACATCCCTAGAATGCTGTTCAAGCTACCTAATTTAGCTTAAACCTAATATAATTAATAGTTTCCACTACTGGTTGTGTTTTYTTTTTCTTAATTCTTTCTTGTTCCTTGATTATTTTGATGATGCCAAAAMGGGGAAGCAGGTGAAGTTCTGATCTTTTCCACCTATCTCAAGGGGAAGCAGGTCACATGAGTTGTAATCTGTGTGTGTTGCAGCAACGAGAGTAAGGTTGAAAAACTTGCTAGAGGTGACAGACCATTCTGGTCTGGAAGTGAATGCATTCCAAGCACTTTACTTCTTTTCATCCTAATGGCTTCGAAACAAGTCTAAACTAACTAATGTTCTTATTGCYAATGCATGTTTAAGTCTAAGAGATCTGAGTCTAATTAGTATCTACCCTTGGTGCTTAGTAAGTCTTTCTTAAACTGTTGTCAGTTAGTTGTGAACTGGTGTACTTGTGAATTATGATTAATCTGCAGGAACAGTATGAGACCAGTCTCATGGGTTCTTAAAAGAACTCAAATTGTAGGAAAAGTTCCGAAACTTAATGATGTTATTTGRAGTGGGAACTTCATTGTTTGTCATCATCAAAAAGGGGGGAATTTGTTGAGTTCCATCCTTGAGTTTTGAATGATGACAAACTGCATTGAACAATATTTGTATGCAAGTTTCTGTTTGCATGTGCAGGTATAAAAGACACAAGTTCAATGGATGAAAAGACGAAGCTCATGAAGCCAAGTCTTGAAGATTGCATGAAGACCAAGAGTACAATATCAGTTTTAGATCTTAGATGCATTGTAAGTAGTATTTGGATTGTTTTAATGCACTATAAATGTTAAAGATTAGCGAGATGAGCTAGTTGAATATAATAAGTAACTTTGGTTACTTATTGTATACAACTTCGAGTAAATTAAGATGACTAGAACAGTTTGGGAACAGTTCCAGACTAGTCCTCTCAAGTTTACTTCTTAACATTCGTATTTTTGGAAATTTTATTTCCGCGTACAAATGATTTTGAATTTAAACGAATGTTAGGTTTGTTGTACAAGCAAGTTCTTTTAAGTATGGTAAGTATATTGTATGAGTTCATACTGATTTTATTTGCTAGAAAATAAATCAGTGGATATATTTTCCGCGAGATAATTATATTATTTCCAAAGAAATTATATCCTCATGATCTCATACCAAAGGTTTACTTAAGAGAATGAACAAACACACAAACCCTAACACTTTTGCATGAGCTTTTTTTCGTAAAATCATATTGCAAAAGTTCTCTCTCTCAAAGCTTTACCTAGCATTGATCCAATATTACACTTAGGTCTAATTCTACTCTCATTCTAAGCATTAAGGCTATTTGTACTTGAGAGACATGAGTGTCATTTTGAGCAGATTGTGAGTTCAGTTTGCTGGGGAATTTGATTAGGGATCAAGTTCATTTGAATCACCATAGTTGGTGATTGAGTCGAACTTCCATAGGTGGAAGTTGGGGGATCTTTTGTGCATAGGTGCATAATTAGATCGAGTGTCTTCTTTTGTTATTCTCAGTTTATTAATAAAAGAGTGAGTGAGTGGAGGACTTAGACTTATTAGAAGTCGAACCTCATTTAATCTTTGTGTTGTTTATCTCTCCCATTAATTATTCCGCTGCATAAGGATTGGTGCTCAACTGGTCCTAATTAATCGAAAAATTTACAACACTTATTCTATACTCKATTTACCTCCCTCTTGAGTATAACTTGCACTTTCAGGCTGGGCCATTGATGCAATTGGAGTCATTAAACCACCCTAATTGGGACACCATGAATATATCCTGATCGCCACAGATTACTTCACTAAGTGGATTGAAGTATAGGCGTTCCAAAAGCTTAGTGTAAGGGCTGTGAATTTGTTTCTAGAAGAGAGGATCTTCACCGTGAATATGTTTAAGTACTGGAGGCAGGGACGTGACAAACCGTACACCAGTAAGGAACAATGTGCAGATGAGGCAACATTTCGAAAGGAAGAAAGAGAGAAGGAAGTGTCAAGGCGGAGGAAAGAGGTCGAGATACGACTCGAGATGGAGAAATGAAAGAGRGACAATGACGAGGACAAAAAGAAAGATGAGGCAAGGTGGGTTTGCCCTTGCAAGCATTCAAAAGTTGATCCGGCATCTACTTCACAGGACCAGACCCTGTCCCCATAATTCCGTCATCTTCATTATCATCGTTTTCTTCTTCATCACAGTCACCTTCTCTATCAGCAGGATTTGGTCCTGCAAGGTTTGGGATGCAGATTGCTCGTGCTAAGAGTGATGATAAAGACGAGGTTGATTTTGACAATTATGGAYAATCCAATGATTGACATTAGATCAAAAACATAGTTCTAACAAGGCTTTAGTTTTCTAATTCCTCTAAATGTTAGAATTATGTACTAATGTATTTTGAACTTCAGAACCTTTGTACTATTGTCAAAACACATTGCCTTGCAATGTTACAAGTTGTATTTCTGAAGTATTTAATCATTAATGAAATATTTTGCTTGAAGTGAATTTCTTTATTTCTTGCGTAATACAAGTACAAAATTCATTAATTGATGAATAATGTCCAATGACAAGACATTTCAATATTAATGCTGGGGTCCCCACAAAATGATTGCTTAGTAATGATGACTTTCGTGGAATAATGGGTCAATTTAATTTATGACTTTGGTCTCCTAGTAGTTTTCCAATAAGAGGTAAATGTAATTCTTGGAAACCGTGTTGATTTAATTYAGCAATACCCCATTCTAAGTCAGTTTCCATTTTAACTYCAAACATAAGATGACTACAAAATTATAATCATATGAATATAAAGTCATTCTTATACCAAAAGCATAAAATGAGTAAACTTGAGTTTCTAGCGTCGAAGAATGTTAATTCGCAAGGACTTAAGTGATATCTCCCTTGCAAATTAAGGGGGGAAATTTGTTACGGATTAAAAATATATAGTTGATTTTGTTGACTTAATCAAGAGAATTTGATCTGCAGTAAGTAACTAGCGACAAATAAGGAAAAAGGAGAAGACATGCGATACACGACATTCTTAATTTAGCTCTAGTCTAGCGATACAACAATAGCGTTAGAAGGGAATTGTGGTCAGGATGGCCCATCAGGAGATAGCCCAAAAGCAAGCCCATGAAGATCAAGCGACAACGGGACTTTGAGGGAAATTACGAATACTTGAAATATGAAAACAAGCGGCAAGAAACCGTCAGATGAAGTAACTTRCACCCACGATCTACACCCTTGGAGGCCTATAAATAGATGCAACGATACAGAAGAGAACAACAACAACAAAAACAACAACAACAAAAATCTATCTCTTTTCACATTAGTTTCATTTAGCCACACTTGGCTTAGTAGCCAAGTTAGTTTAGTTTAGTGTAGCCAGATTAGTCTAGCGTATCTAGGAGTGCTCACGATCCGGTCCAGATCGTATTTTGGACCTGAACCGGACCGAGTGTAATAGGTCCGGTCTTCATTCCAAATAATTTGGGATTCTAGGTTTCCAGTCCAGTCCGGACCGGATAACCCGAAGTATATGTATACGCTAATAAAGTCCAGCCCATAAGCCCATTAAAACAATTCATGTTACACGTATACATCTCATATTCACAAATAAAAATACCTATTATCTCATATTCACGCAGACACTCTCACACAGTCACACTCACTGACTGACTCCATCTCATATCTCARGGAGACCGCCAACGACCAACAGTTGACGACAACCTTTTTYTCCACCACAACGTGCATTTTCGAGCTTTTAGGCTTCTCTTTGGGTATGTAACCAATTTTAGCTTTCAACTTATTTGAGAAGAAACATGAGTGTCACATTTGCTTATTTATTATAATATCAGTTGCAATTTTCTATTAATTTTGAGTTGTTCCTTAATTTTAAATAATTAGAGTTAAATTTGTTGAAAGATTTAGGGTTTAAACATCATAGAACAATTGCCCACCAACTATTTGATTAAATGTCTGTATGAAAATGTTTGTTTTCTTGTTGGCTTTATGTTTATTACTCATGCTTGGAATATAACTTGTGATGACCTAGAATCATAGATTCTTCTGATTTCGCTGCTTCAATTTGCTTCAATTAATTAAGATTCTTCTGATTTCGTTGCTTTAATTTGCACATTAATTACTGCTTAAGAGTTTATGTCTTAGCTTGCTTCAAGTTTATGATTTCGTGCTAATGCAATATATTGCTTATGACAAGTTTAACATAAAGAATACACTGTTAATTAATGTGCATTATCTCAGATGTTTGGCTTTTACAAATTTACTATTTTTTCATGGTATTTGGCTTATTTTTAATTTAAGTGTGTTCACATGTTTATAGATTTTCAAGAAGCGACTATGGATGAAGGCAAAGATGTTGTATTTTTGGTCTCTTTGATATGAATTATCTACTTTGATGTATTACTCATTTGTTTTGATGAACTATTTTAATTTGTGAGGTTGTTAAACATTTATGTTAGTTGGACTTATTATTGTGAACTTGTAAGTTTTTAATCTTGTTGTGTTGTATTTAAATTACGATTTTAAGAGAAATGGAATGTAGTACTGTGACCGAACACAATGGTTTAAAGAGTATCTATTATTTGTTAAATTTTAGGGGTGATAATCAAATTTTAAACAATACAGGTCCAACAGGTCTAAAACCGGACCGGACRTGAAAAATTCAGGTCCAGACTGGACCGGACCGATTTTTTCATGTCCGATCTCTGGTCCGCATTTTTTATGAATTCRGGTCTCTGGTCCAACTGGCCTCGGTCTGGTCCGGACCGGTCTTGGARCGGTGTGCACTCCTAAGCGTAGCGTAGTTCATCCTATCATGGAGTAGCAACTTGTTCGACTTTCATCCCATTGTATGTAATCATGGAGGTAACCATCCTTCCTTGTAATACAATGGTAGTCTGATACTTATCCCTTTATTATGGATGGTGTTTGTCTCTTTTCATTATTGTTTGTTTTACACTTCAACTTTGTTCCACAACATGTTGTTCTCCTTATATCCCATCTTCTTGATTAAACTCTTATAGATTATGAGCCATTTTACGTTAGCGAGGTTATCAATATAATCAGTTACCAGAGGGGCAACCCCCTACCGAACTAAGAACAATATTGTGTGGTTGACTTGTTGGTGAAGTGCAAAATCACCTCAACGYGGGTTAACTTGCCTAGTTGCATGTCCTTGTCTGTGCTCTCGACTTTGCGTAGGACCTAATCACCTTCAGCGAACTGGCGTTGCTTTACTCGGCGATTGAAGTATCTTGTGATCTTCTATTTGTAGCAAATAGATTGAAGAAGGGCGTTTCCACGGACTTCTGGGAGTATATCAAGACCAATCTTCTTTGACTCCTCATTAGCCCCATGATTATAATATGTGATCCTGGGCGATGGAATGCCAACTTCCATGGGCAAAACGGCCTCACTTCCATATACCAGAGAAAACAGTGTATGTCTCGTGGATTTCGTTGTAGTTGTTCTGGCAGACCACATGACTCCTGGGAGCTCATCAAGCCAAGATCCTTTTGTCCCTTCAAGCTTAGTCTTTATGCACACCTTAAGATCACCTTATTAGCTGCTTCGGCTTGGCCATTAGTTTGGGGACGGCAGATGGCCGTAAAATTGGCCTTAATACCACTTTGGTCGCAATATCATCTAGTTGAGTCGCTTTCAAATTGTTGGCCATTATCAGCAATCAACGCCCTTGGTACGTCAAATCTAGTAATGATGTTACGCCATATAAACTGTTGAACTTGCTTCTCTGAAATAGTAGCCAGGGGTTCAGCTTCAATCCACTTGGTAAAATAGTCAATGGAGAGTATAAGGAATTTCCTTTGTTCAGTTGCAAGTGGAAAAGGTCCTAAAAAGTTCATGCCCCATTTGTCAAATGGAAGGTGGGCATAATGGCTGATAGGAATTTCTGCATTCAAATGACACTTCTCACATTTCTTCACCAATTCTTGCACATCATTCTTTAGCGTAGGCRAATAATATGCAGATGTTAAATCCTTACCCGCTAATGTCCAGAAACCCTGATGGCTTCCACAGGCCCCTTGATGAATCTCCCTAAGGATATAATCCCCTTTATCAAGCGTTACGCATCTCATCAAGATATGGGTAAAGGATTTCTTATACAATTTCTCATCATGCCGGAGGAACCATTTAGACTGTTTTTGAACCCTTTCGGCCTGTATTTCATCTTGTGYAAGTTCCCTATTCTTCAAAAATTGTACAATTTGATCCATCAATGTCTCACCTCGGTCAAGAACCACCATCGTTTCATTAATATTGGGCCGTTTTAACACTTCCCAAGTAATGAGTCTTGAACTATCAGTCTCAGCGGAACTAGCAAGGTGTGATAAGGCATTAGCCTGCTGATTTTTCAGACATGGGGATATGCTGAATCTTGAATTCATCAAACTTAACTTTGATGGCTTCCACTTTAACCAAATAGATTTTCATGGCGTCTTCTTTGGCCTCAAATTTGCTTGTGACCTGGCTGACCACCAGCTGTGAGTCTAACTTGACCARAACCATTTTAGCCCTAGCCGCCAGCCCCACTTCCACCTTTTGTCGATGAGCTATCCACAAATAGCTCCCATGGATCTTTTGTATTTTGGGTTGGGYGATTTGTGCATGCTGTGATGAAGTCTGCCAACGCCTGAGCTTTAATCGCCTTCCTAGGCTCATACTCCAGACCATAATCCGCTAATTCATCCGCCCATTCCGTCATTCTATTTGAATGGTTTCGCCCTTCGATAACCTTACGGATCGGCTGCCCAGTTAGTACCGTAATCGGATAAGCGTGGAAATATGGCTTCAACTTTCTTCTTGCTACCACCAGTGCATACACTATCTTCTCAATCAATGAATATCTGGATTCAACCTCTCTATAGGTGTGGCTTACAAAGTATACGTGATGCTAGGTTCAACCCCTCTCAGTGACGAACACCGCACTTAGAGCATATTCTGAAACCCCCAWGTAGACATACAAGGGCTCATTTGGTAGTAGCGATYCCAATTTCGGAATTTTAGAAAGATATTTCTTTAATTGTTGGAATGAAACCTCTGCCTCTTCATCCTATTTAAATGTTGACCTCTTCAGTGTCTTGAGGAACGCCAAACTCTTATAAACTGATTTTGATACAAAACGCCTAGAGCATCCATGCATCCAGTTAACCTTTGAACCTCCTTGACATTTCTCAGAGACTAAATATCTATAACGGCTTGAATCTTATRTGTATTCGCCCCTATGCCTCTTTCTTCAACGAGGAATCCCAAACACTTTCCGCCACGAACTCCAAAAGCGCATTTTTTTCGGGTTGAGGTGCATGTTGTACTTCCTTAAGGATTTAAAAGTTTCCCTAAGTTCAACAATATGGTTAGATTCAAGTTTTCTTTTAACAATCATGTCATCAATGTAAACTTGTACATTCCTCCTAATTTGGCGATCAAATATTTGATTAACCAACCTCTGGTAACTAGCCCCGACGTTTTTAAGGCCAAAGAGCATCCCCTTGTAGCAATACCCCCCTTGATTTCTGATAAAGGCGGTGTGTGCTTGATCCACTTCCGCCAAGGGGATTTGGTGATATCCAGTGTTGGCATCCATGAAGCTAAAGAGGGCGTGCCCTGCAGTAGAATCAACAAGTTTGTCAATTTCAGGGAGAGGGTAGTCATTTTTCGGACATGCCTTATTAATTTCTATGAAAACTACACACATTCTCCATGTACCGTTGGGCTTTTTGACTAAAACAACGTTAGCCAACCACTCGATGTATTGACATTCCCGGATAACTCCTTCTTCAAGGATCTTTTTTACCTCAATAGTAGCTAAACAACGCTCTCGCCCTTAGTGGCGTAATTTTTGCTTGACGGGCTTATAGCCTTCCTTGTTGCTCAACTTATGCTGCAACACTTCTGGGGAAATGCCAAGCATCTCATTGGCTCTAAGAGAAAAAAATCTCAGTATTCTATTAATACGCCAATGATCATACCCTTTAACTGTTTGTCCAAATTAGCTCCAACTCGGACGGTGTGGGAGGAGTCTTCATCAATCGCCACCTCTTCATGAGAATCGACGGGGCYTGGGCAGGCATACTGTTTTAGATTGTTGGCCAAGTGGACGTCCATCGGGGCCACCATGTCATTGTCCTCGTCCTTCCTCTTTTTGCTACTGGACGGAGTGTTCCCTGAAGTAGTCGGTCCCGTGAGGCTGTTGACGTAACATTCCCTGGRAGACCTCTAGTCGCCATATAACTTATCAACTTTTCCATTATCTGTCTCAAATTGAAGTAAGAGTTGATATGTGGAAATGGCTGCCTTCACATGATTAAGTAGTGGACGCCCAATAATGGTGCTATATGGCAACACAAGGTCAACAACTATGAAGTTGACRAGAAGCCTTTTCCTTTGCSCCTTCTCGCCAAGCCGCACCGGTAGACGTATGGTGACTTTTGGAATGACACTTCGACCACCAAAACCTACCAACGATAGGGTTAGAGGTTATAACTTCTCTTCTCCACACTGGAGCTACTTCAAGCACTCATAGGTAATGATATCTGACGAACTCCCAGTGTCTCCTAGCGCCCGACGTACTCTAGCAATGGGGATTTTAATTTCAACCACTAGGGGATCATCATAGGGCAAACTCACTGGGTTTGAAGACTTGTTGTCAAAAACCATCGTTGGGCATGGCGGTGGCGATGCTTTGGCGACATCAAGCAGTTGATGTTTTAGCTTATGCAAGTGTTGCTTTCGGCCTTTATTACTTGGCCCATCGGACGCCAACCCCCCTAAGATTACCCCAACCATGACATTAGTTTCGTTGCTGTTGGATGGTCTCGGCTTCTTCTGATTATCCTTGTTCATACACTTTGACAATTTTCCTTCATCAGCCAATTTATCAAGGGCTCGTTTCAACTCTTGATAGTTCCYAGTTGTGTGCCCACACTCTTTGTGATATTCACACCACAATTTTTATTTCTTCCGTTAACGAAAGCTTTGACTGGCTAAGGCCTTGGGAGCAAATTGCTCTCTTTAATATCAAGGTAGATTTCCCGTCTATTAACATTGTACCTCGAATCCACTCCATCGTCCCGCTCTTTTCTCTTCTTATCGCCTTCTTGAATTTTATCCCTCCTTTCYCCATTCCTCTAGTCGCCTCTAGGTTGATCTCGCCTATCATTGCTATCGGCTTTCTTTGTGACGGAAGGAAGGTCATTGTTATTAGCTTTTGAAGCTRTGATGTATCGCTGAGCCATCTCCATGGCCACTGAATATTTCCTTACATCTTAGATCATAAGATCTTACTTGAAACGCCCTAGACGCAACCCTATCAAGAGGGAAATAAAGGCAATGGGATCCTCCAGATTGGAAATTTTCAATGATTCTACGCTGAACCTCTATATGTAATTCTTCAAGCTTTCGCCAGGCTCCTGCTTGCAGCTCATGAGTGCTACCGTTGTGACCTAGTGGCACTTCCCAACAATAAATTGTTGACAGAACATTGTTTCTAGGACAGTAATGGTAATGGATCCGGAACGGAGCTCACTTAACCATGTGAGCGCCATTCCCTTGAGAGTGGTGGGAAAGAACTTACACCAAGAGGCCTCACTTTCTGCTGAACGCCCATTTCAGCATTGTAGGCAGCCATATGGTCATCCAGATCTGAGGTACCATCATATGGATCCATGGTCAAAATCTTGACCTTTCTTCGATCCACTATATACTGAATTTCTCAACTGAGGGGAGTACGGGAAGTGAGAATTTCCCTTGGAACGCTTTCCGCCACTATCTCGGAGGTAGTCTCATCTGAGCCTTCACTGGAAGGACGCCCAAATCTCCTGGAATGGCTGGTAGGGGACCTTCTAGTAGGAGAACGGGGAGTAGTATGTCGTCTAGTAGGTGAACGACGAGGTGGCGATCGCTTAGCTAGAGACCTTCGAGGAGAATGAGCTCTGCTATTCTCCCCACTTTCTCGCCTTCGACTGTTGATGATTTCTCGAGCATCTTGTATAATAGTTGTGGCCGCCCTYCTCTTGGACCCCATTGTATGCCTTGAACCCTCACGTCTTGCATCTTAAACAAGAGGAGAGCGCCGGGGGACAGTAATTTGGGACCTTATCCGACTAGGTTCCCTTGGACTTCAACGAGGCGAGCTGTGAGAGTGCCGTGCAGACCTATTGGATTTGATGACAAATTTGTAGGGGCRTGGACGGCTCCGTACCACTTGTCCCACAATAGCCTAATGTTCTTCATGTACGAATTCGAATGTTCTGCTCGGATCGGCTTCACTTGCTCTTGCACTCGTACCAATTCTGTCKGAAAAGCTCCTGGAATTGCACGTTCTAGGTCAGCGAAGTGAGTATAAAGACCTCGAATTAGTGCTGTGAGCTGATGATTAAACTTTGCAGCAAGATCAGTGTGATCTCTTCTCGTAACTCCATCCAGAACGTGAACAGTTTCTTTATGCTAAGATTGTGCATCCGCAACAAGATTGCTCACATTGTTTTTAGAAGCCGCTGGAGACTCCTGATTGGCGTTTTGTCGACTTTGAGTAATTCGTGCTGTCTTTTGACTTCTTGATTTGTGAATCCAAATAGACAGCGCCAATTGTTCTAGGTCTCAAAAACCTTGATCACAAAAATATAGGAAATAAATCTTGTTGTCAGAAAACAAATCACAACAGTCGATCATGTTAGAAAACTCGTCGAAAAAGCACACTAGAGTTCCTGAGGAGAGAGAAAATAGCGTCAGATGGCATAAAGGTTTATACCCTAGGGACCACCTTTGATGCTTAAGTCAGAAAAGGCTAAAAGCGAGAGAGAGAATATGTGAGAGAGAGGTGTTGAGAGAGAAAATATTGTATGAGTTTGTTGTGTCAGAATGTGGTCCCTCTCAARAATGGAGAATGCCTCCTATTTATAGACAAATAAGAGGGCAATCTCATAATTAACTCAAGTTGGAGGAATCCAGAAGATTTCCTAACAGAATTCTGTTGGGAAGAATCTTCCAGAAAAYTATCTTCGTTGACTGGTCAACGAAAGTAATGGAAATATCATAATTAGCTGCTATTCTTCCCATATTGGGCCCCTTTTACCTGTTATGGATCCTGGCCCAATCTACTTTGGGCTGGAACACATATAGTTATGTTGTGTTAACTTAGCCACTAATTACCTTAGTAGGAAAGTAAGACGACTTCCTGACGACTTCATTGGTTTCTCCATTAGAAAGTGAATTACCTCACCATTGTAGGTTAACACAATGATGTTGTGACGTTAAAAAAATTAGACTTCTAATTGCAATGAAGGCAAGAAAATCATTAAGACTTATCCTAGGCATCAATACATTATAAAGTACAAGGACACTCAATAGGTACAATACTTAGAAATATTGACATTCCATTCCCACAAACATATACTAAGGATAATAATTGCAGCCTAAGTAATGGCTCCCATTCAATGTGCATCCCTTTCTGCTACTGAGTTCACAAGGAGCACCAATAAAAAGAAAAGGTAAAAGGTCCCCAAATGTGAAACCCTGCATAAGTAAATCCACGAACAAATCACGGTCATAACATAGGTGCAAATATGAGTTGGCTAATGAGAGCAGAGAGAATGCAAGGCGCTTGCCTATTGGATTGAAGATGGTATAATTCATTTGGATATCGTCATTCTGGTAACCAAGTTACGGGGCCAAGTAAGCATATTTTTATAAGGCCTTCTCACATACTCGTCTACATCTAAACCATTACTTGCAAAGGCAGAGYCTTGAACAAAGATAAGAARGAGGAGAATCTTAGTCAACCTCCACCACAATAGCAGCAAGGAAAAAAGAAAGCTTTCAAGGCCAACAATCTCAATCAACCTGTATAATAGCAATTAGAGGAAGGACTCAAATAATATGCTAACCTTTCACCACTACAAAAAAACCCAATTTAGCGACTGTCCTAAAAAGTAGTCGCTAAAAACCAATTTAGAGACTGAAGGAGACTAGTAGTCTCTATTTTGCGACTAAAAATATGGTGGTCTCTAAGTACTCGCAATATTGCGACCGCATGAAAAAATTGCGACTAAGAGTTAGTCTCGATGCTCTTTTTTTCACTTAAYTATTTAACAATACTAGCGACTAACTTTTTATTATAGTGACCGCATCGGTAGTCGCAATTATTTTAAATAAAAAATAATAAAAACAAATGTTATTACTTTTGGGCAAGTAATACAATGTACTCCTAAGTACTACTCACAACTCACAAGTCACGAACTCCCTCATCCAAGCTGTTCTCTTTTACTGACCCTAATTCCTACCAACGTCAAAACCCTAATTTACACTCCCACTCATGGTTGCCTTCTCACCCTCGACAATCTCAATGGCGATTGTCGACGCTGATGTCGTTTCGCTGCACCCGCCGTTTCGCTGTTGCAGGTTGTACGCGGCTACTGTTGGTTTCGCTGCTGCTATATGTGTCGTTGATACTGTTATTTTTGTCCTCCCACCCACTAGCCGTCGTTGTTGCCTTTGTTGGCCACCGAATTGTTGTTAGCTTCTTCCCAAACCCTCAATTTGAGGGTTATTTTTCTGTTGCTACACCAAGTAAGAAACCTTAATTTTGTTACTTTTATTGGTAAAATTTATGTCGAATTTGTGTGTTATTCATGTGTTCTTGTTATTGTTATTGGCCTTTTGGAATTCAGAGTGGCTAATTTAATTTGTACTATTGAATTTGTTGTAGTTAACTCCAATTGAATTTATGCAAATAAAAGACGTGTTCTTTGAATAATTATACTGTAATTAATTAATAGCAGTTTGAAGTAAAGAATTCGGAATGCAATAGAATGTTGAATTATAAAAGTATGTACTTTATGGTTGGATCGAAAGAGCTAGTAGATGTGCTCAGTAACTTGTTACACACATGAAGTTGAGAATTGTGACTGTTATTCCCCAAAACATTAGGATCTTTAGTGGATTCATAGTTTATACCCTTAGATGAGCTTAAGTTATTTTTTGGTTTCTTAGTTTGTGTTATGTTTGGCTTTGTTGTTGCTCTTTGAACTTTATGGTGATTTGGTGTTGCACTTGTTGATGTGGTTGTATTGGTGTTAGATGTTGTGTGCTTAATAAAATGCKTGTTGATGAGGATGCAATAGCACGTTCAAAAGATTATCCAAGGGTCGACAATATCATTCATAATTATAATTTCAAGCTCCTAACTTGTTGGAAAGAAAGATGGAAAAATTGGAATACACTAGGAAAATCTGGAATTTTCGATCAAGTGAAGAAATCTGGAAATATCTGGTTGGAAGGATTATTTATTTTGTATTTTATTTATTTAGTCCGAATTATTATAGATTAGATTAAGTTGTTAGGATATTTATTAGTTTGTTAGGATATTTATTAGTTAGTTAGGATATTTGTTAATTATGATATTATTCTGATTTGATTAGGATAAATATCTAGGTTAGTTAGGGTTTGTTTAATTTCCGTGTGGATTAGATTATTTCGGTTAGAATAGATTATTTCGGTTAGATTAGATTAATTCCGTGTGGATTAGATATTTTAGGATAAGGTTAGTTAGGATATTTTTGGATAAGATTCTTATCTTTTCATAAATATCATAGTTAGTTTTAGATATTAATTTGTATTATAAATAGGTTCGAGTTCTTTAATAAAAATAGAGAGATTATTTGTGTTAAAAATTCTTCTTTGTTAATTCAGAGAAAACCTTGTGAGTTTTGTGGTTTGGTTCCYGAAATTCACTTGATTAGCTACTAGGTCGGTTGTCTCTTTTAGGGGCTGGTTCCACTTGGTGAGTTAAGATCCTTCGAGTCTTTTCCAAGATTTGAAGTTATTTTTATTGTTCAAACACTATCAAACACTTGTTCACTCGTTTCTTGGATTTGTGAGGAATCTTTCCTTATAAATCCACATTAAATTGGTATCAGAGCCAACGATTCTTTGGGGTGGTCGTTTATGTCCAAGAATTATTCTATCAACTTTGCAGATTTTTGGTTCGAAAATTTCCAGATTTTTGCGCAACTTTGCAAGCTTCGTTCTCACTCGTCTCTTAAGCTTTTCAGGTGATTCGTTTTTTTGAAATTTGATAACTTTGTTTCTAGTTTCTACCTYTAAAATTTGAGAATTTTTAAAGATCGGTTGCTATTTGGTTGAGATCGTTTTTCACAAAGTGGTCAGATTCGAAACAGTTTTGCGCAATCTGAGATAAAAATTCAATTGCGATTGATTGGATTTGAATTTGTGCACGAAACTTTGGTCGAGTGTTGAGGATACATAGGGGAACATATGTTTAAAATATCAGCCTAAACGGAGTTGATTTGAGCCAACGATTCTTCGGGGAGTTCTACACGTTTTTGAACAAATTTCACCAGAATTTTTTTTATAATAATGGAGCAARGATTTGATGAGCTTGCCAAGGCTATTGCGAGTCTCCAAACCACGATGTTCTCAATGTACAAAGACTTGAAATCCGAGTTCAAATTCACTCGTGACACTTTTCAAAGAAGCATCAATGTTCAAACGGGCATAATTGACGCAATGCAAAATATAGATGAAAAGAGCGCGATTTAGGGTATTTTGATCAATTSAAGAGTTCGGATGAGGATGACATGGAGCGTCCACCTCGTCATGATGACCTCAAGAACCTCAGGATCACGGATATTCCAGAATTGACGGTACTTTAGAGCCAGAACAAGTCCAAAATTGGGTGCACGATTCTACTGGTGCTAAGAGTGGCAAGAAGTTCGAGTTGCACCCCACTTCTTGCAAGACACAACCATCTAAAGTGGTTCTTGGTAAAAAAAGGTATCTTCCTGGTTCGCTCAAAAGACATGATCGTGGAAATTGACCAAGAAACAGGTGGATATAATCAATATTCAAGAATTAATCGTGATGTTTCTCCTTCCCGCACCATTCCAAATTTGAGGACAAATTTTTTCGAAGAGGGAGAGAATGTAGAGGATGCAATAGCACGTTCAAAAGATTATCCAAGGGTCGACAATATCATTCATAATTATAATTTCAAGCTCCTAACTTGTTGGAAAAAAAGATGGAAAAATTGGAATACACTAGGAAAATCTGGAATTTTCGATCAAGTGAAGAAATCTGGAAATATCTGGTTGGAAGGATTAATTATTTTGTATTTTATTTTATTTTATTTATTTAGTCCGAATTATTATAGATTAGATTAAGTTGTTAGGATATTTGTTAATTATGATATTATTCTGATTTGATTAGGATAAATATCTAGGTTAGTTAGGGTTTGTTTAATTTTCGTGTGGATTTGATTATTTCGGTTAGATTAGATTATTTCCGTGTGGATTAGATATTTTAGGATAAGGTTAGTTAGYATATTTTTGGATAAGATTCTTATKTTTTCATAAATATCATAGWTAGTTTTAGATATTAATTTGTATTATAAATAGGTTCGAGTTCTTTAATAAAAATTCATAGTTTATTCTTGTCAAAAAAATTCCTTTTTGTTAATTCAGAGAAAACCTTGTGAGTTTTGTGGTTGGTCCGGAAATTCACTTGATTAGCTACATTGTCAGTTGTTCCTTTTAGGAGCTGGTTCCACTTTGTGAGTTAAGATCCTTCAAATTCTGTGGTTGGTCCGGGAGTTTGAAGTTATTTTTCATTCGTTTTATTCCCATCCTTTGGGAAATATCCTTCTATTCGTGCTTTATTCATGYTATTCAAGGGATTTGTGAGCATCTTGCTTATAAATCCACATCACCTGTCTTACCTTTCTAAAAAAGAGTATGTACTTTGTTAATTTGGGACTGATTGTTAGCTAATTTTTCACACATTTAGGACTGATTTTTGAATGTATTTTTTTGGAGGAAAATTTGCTGCGATTTCGCCAAAGTTTCTCGATTATTTAGTTGGACAATTTGGAACTACAAAACACTGTAGGTTATACATTATGATGAATCRGTGTATGAAATCAGAAAATGATTCAACATTAAATGCATGTATAATGTATGTTTCCAATGTTACAAGCCTTAAATAGTTGTTCTGATGAAAGTTATATGCTAAATGTATGTATATATGTGAGAGTTAATGTGGGATAATGATTGTATGTGTGATTCATAGGATTGCAAAAGGCCGCAAATGACCAACAAGTTCCTATCATATGTTTTGTGTTGAAAATAGTGATCTGCTATAAATTTGAAGTAACTTTTTAAAATTCAATTTTTCATAGCTTTTGCAAAGAGAGTACGTGCATGCAAATGATGCAATTTGGAGTTTACCAGTTAGGGTATTTCTTATTCATGTATGTATAGATAGAGAGAGAGAGAGAGAGAGAGAGAGAGAGTCGGGATCCAATGAAAACCACATGTTATATGAAAACGTGAAAACCAAAATAAATGGGTACATTTTACATTTTAAGGGGTATATACAAGCAGTAAAAGGGTACGCAAGATTTTCAGCTACCGTTGATGAATAGTACACGTGTACCCCTTTAAACCTTCAATGTACCCCAGATTGAAATACAAGTATATACATCGATTAAATCGTGACCGTCCATCTCGAAATCCTACGGTCAAGATTAAAAGTTTTTAGTTTTCACCTAAGATTTGTGTTATATATATATATATAATAGTGTCTGAATTAGATATAATAGATAATAGTATATAAAAATGTGTACTTAGGTGTTCAAAAAGTATATAAAACAATGGTGTTTAAATATAAATGGATGGACTCGTTTGGTGTGAATGTCCATGAACACTACAAACTAATTGATGTTAATCATTCAAAGAAATATCCCATATATGATCCTTTTTTGCTTGCGCACTAAGTATATCAAGTATATTTTACATCTTATCCTGGCGTAAAGAAAGACAAAAGCATAAGGTGGACAGTCTTTACGACAAAAGCCAAATCCAATATTGAAGCTCCAATATATGAGTCATTTAACAAGAAGCATTAGTGCAAGCTCCAGCCTTGTCCTTGACTAAAGAAGATGATGAGATGTATGAAGATGATATGATTGATATAGAGGAGATAGAAGATGATGGTCATTAGAATGAGGAGGATGAAGAAGGGGAATGTAAGGAAATTGAACCTGAAGAAGAAGAAGAGTTTGAGTTTGATGATGACAACGACGACAATGACAACGATGTTGAATTTGATGATATATTTGTTTCTTTAATGTAATCATTTTAATTTTGTTATGTGCTTTGGAAACAAATTCTCAATAATTTATTATGTGTCTTTTTTTTACCATCTTATATATTACCAACTACATTTTGTTTCTAATGTTTTATTTTAGTCTTTATAGTTCATGAAATGAAGCGGTTTATGAGAGGAGATAAAGAAAGTAATGCATCAAGGGAGCAAGGTGGTGGTTACTAGCCCACAAACCACACCCCACCTTCCTAAACAGGATTCACCAACACCAGCTACTATTGCTGCAGCAACCCATGCAACACCAACACAAGCGGCAGTAAATGTTCCAACAGTCAAGCAGGCAGGCAGCTACATTGTCAACGACAAGGCAGAAGGAAGCTGCTAGGCTTGAAGTAGAGGGACAGGCAGCAAAGCAAATAACAACAAATGAAGAATCAGTGAAGCAAGCAAGAGCAAATCAAGAAGGGACGGGGGAAATTGTAAATGAAGATGAGAGAGAACAAGTTGGGGATGTATAAGATTTAGTTGATCCTAAAATTACAGGGAAGAACCAATCTGAAACCTCCTTTGAACCTGGCCATCACCAAGGATGCATTTCAACTACTTAAGTGGCTGAGCATTTGGTGAGTTACTAGTCGATGCATCTCCACCATGATTCGTATATGTTTTAATTGTAAATTAACCAACTACTTTAATTTATTGCATGTGTAGGCTACTGTGAAGAATTGTGTTCTACCTCTTGCGGTTGATGTTTATGAGAAAACTCATGGGCTTGAAATGCCCGATGGAGAGAAAATATTAATTGGTGATAGGTCGAAGAAAACCATGGTTAGTACTCAATCAACTACTATTTTATTTTGAGATTTAATGTAATATATATATATGTCAGGTGTACCCTTTTATTTTGAGTTTCAATTCAATGATTTTGCATGGTTGTTGTCGTTATGGCTATTGTTTTTTGTTTTTGGTGAGTGTTGTGTTACATGAGTAAAATTGCTAAGATTATTTGACTCCATGAGCAAGAAAACAAGGTTCACAATCCGCCATAGTAGACAAGAAGAGAATAGTGAGTCAGTGAGAAATCGTGGGAATATGTGAATGTGAAATCAAACATGTGCATGTCTCAAAGTAGTGTGTTTTTAATTACATTGATTAGCCTTCTATATCATATTTTTGTTGTTGCCTTTTGTTTCTAATTGTTTCCCTACTATCATATATCAACCCAAGAAAGTAAAGTACATTTGTTTCTTTTTCCCATTTCCACAAAAAAATCAGCTTTGATATATAACAAAAATAGATTAATGCAGTATTGATATGCAATAAAAATATATCAATTAAAGTAAAGTAAATTTAGCTTCTCTTACTGCTCATGTATTCTGCAGTCTCCAAGGGCCGTGTTGCACTTGGCAGGAACAAAGGAACGTTGTTGTTCTTGGTGCTGCTGTTGTACCACTTACTGTAGTGGCTGCATCCACGACCTTTTACTCATTTTCGTGCATTTCCTCTATCTTAGTATCATTGTGGTTGTTGTTGTTATAWGTTGTTATTGTGGATGTTGTGTTGTTGTCATTGTTACTATGCTTACTTGCAAGTTGTTATTGTGGCCTTTTATATATAATATTTGGGTTTTATAAGCTATTTAAACAAGTACTTACACTTTGTAGGCTGAATACAAGGAAAAGCATGCTGAGTACAATGATAAAGGAGTCACAAAAACACCCAACGAAGTATTTTTGGAAGTTATTGGTGGCCGAAAGAAGGGAAAAGTATATGGTTTAGGCAATGCTTCATCACTGTTTTACGAGGCTGGTAGTTCGTCGCAAAGCAAGAAATCAACCCATAACGTTTCTATCACCTCTTAGCTTAGCTCTGAACTTGAAGAATGTAAGCAATTGGTGGAAGAAAGCAAAAAAGTTGCGGAAGACAATACGYATGTAGCTAAAAATTCACTAAATATTGCACAATGCAAGCTACTCAAGAACAATATGAGAAAGAAAAATGTGAATGGAAAAGGAGAAACAAGAACTTACAGATAATATGGAAAAAGTGAAGAAAGTGGCAAATGAGGTGTTTCAACTATATTGAAAGAAAGAAGTTTCAAACCTCATAATCCATCAAAGGGTGGTGGTGTTCCATAATTGAAGGTTCAAGTAACAAGGTAATTGTATAATTTTTTGTGTTAACAAACTAAGAAAACTTTTATGGGTTATCTTTTGGTGAAAATCTTTATGATCATTCAATAAGTTGTTTTTGTGTGCCCATTAGATTTGGGTCTTCTTTTGTATATACCTTATTTGCCCGCTAATTGCTAGGGATTGCTTTAATTTGTATGGAAATAGAGCTCAAATTATATGTACTTGAAAAGCAACTAATTTATTAGCTAGAGAGCTCATATTGTAAATGTAGTACTTTTAACCTAGGTRAGTATTAGAATATAATGAGCAGGGATTTGTAAGCTTATTGTATGAATGATGAGCAACAATTTTATCTGCTTGTTTTTATCAATCTATCGYAAGGTTTTATTATTTTATATATGTTGTAACTAATAGTGTAATTCTCTATAATCTAGTCTCCATAATTAGTTTATAAGAATTGGTCTTTGATTTTTAAAATTAGTCGCAAAAAATTGAAACCAAAAGGTTAGTGTCTATTTAATTATTTCAGTCGCTAAAGTTTTGCAACCACCAAAGTAGCCTCTAATATAAGTAGTAGTGGCTAAAATAGCAAACAATATGTTAGTTTCCATTATTAAGATAACAACAAGCATGTTAGTCGCCAAAGTAATGATTTTGTCGATAAAATTTGCAACTACTAAGTTAGTCTCTAATATATTATTTCAGTCGCAAAAATTGCAACTATCATGTTGGTCTCTAAATTGAGAAGTTGGTCGAGTAGTCGCTAGGTAGTCGCTAATATTGTGACTACCACAAATTTCAGTCGCTAAAATAAAATTGCGTCCAAGGTTTAGCGACTACCAAAAAATTGGTCTCTGTCGATCGCTAGATCGAAATTGCGACTGTTTTTCAGGAAAAAGTGGTCGCAAAGGGTAGTCGCTAAACACCRTTTTTTCTTATAGTGCACATTAGCATTTTCAAATCACAATCAAAAGAAATATTACCTTAAGTATTTGTGTTTGTCTCAAATGCACAACCTTTAAAATCCTTTCAGGAATTGTTTTCCCAAATCATATATAACAAAAAATAATTAAGCCCACGAGGGATTCAAATCCAAATGGTTCTAATTGAGCTAGAAGACTTGTATTAATTGGAGTCAAACTATCATATTTAAACTCAAGTACAAATATCAAGAATCATTCAATGCATACTTAATTCCTTTGATAAACAACATAGCATGTCATGAGAAAAATTCTGAGTAGCAAAAAGCTTATTGACACCAATAGAAAAACTCTCCTATTTCCCTCCCCCTTTCCTTCTAATTTGTTATCTAAATATAGCGTAAACGTTTTTTATTAGCTTACAAAAAGGCAAAACCCTTGAAACTGTGGTTTGCATAAGAATGTTGTCAGACGTTATAGTTCTACCAGCTAGGTCAGAAACTCCCCATCAAAGTCTTAACGCCACTAAGCAACAATGTCATTAATAATTTGATAGTTCATTCAAAGAAAAGGGAATTACACATTAAATAAAAAAATGCTCCAGATTACATGAGTTATGTTAATGGAATTCGAGCACAAAGGAAGAGCTTACTTATGAAGGTGATTGGTGAGGAGCTGGAGAAGATACTTTGATTAAGATTACAAAAGTATCATTAGATAATAACTATTTCCTACTTGTAGCTCTCTGACTAACTACTTCCTAGTTGTAGCTCTCTGACTAAAAACATCCTAGTTGATCAAAGTAAGTTGATGCACCAAGCTTATAGAATCAGCTTCAATAGCTTCCACCTTTTCAAACAAGCTTATCTTCACTTGTCACCTCACTACTAAACCAATAGTAATAATAGTCCTACAAGTAACAAAAGTCTGCAAAGGTCAATGAAACCACATTCTGATCATTTATTACTTTGTCATATCTATTGTGTTAGTGACATGTCATATTAATCACATGAACTTTTGGTGAAGATCATTGGGTTCCGGCTAATTATGTAGGTCATTAGCTATGCAATTGACACAAATTATCAACACATGAGAAAGGTGGACTGTCTTATAGTATGTTGTAATATACATGGGCTATTAGGGATCAAGATAACAACATAATTATATGAAGGAAGTGTTCACAGTAAACACATTGCAAGATTTGAGATGTAATGGAATTGAAAGCATGATCCTTTTARTTTATCCTCTATTGTAATTGCAGGCTACATCAATGGAACGTTTGCATCATTCATATTCTTTTCACCCAAGTTCAAAGATGCAAACATCAGGAAAAACAAATCAAAGTACTCATTAGCCTAGTTATTTCTCTATTATAGCCCCACATTTATGCACATTGCACAAGCTATATAAACCTAGACACATACAAAAAAAATACTAATACTTGTTTGGCACCACATCCCATCAATCTCACTCCATCATTTATCTATTTCCTAATAGCTCTAGCATCAAACACCAGGTTTGAAATGTAAGCAGTGATATTTCCAAAAGAAACATCAGAGTTCAAACTCAAGAAGTTTTTGTAGGTATTATGTAAGCCCATAACTCGAATAGCCATGAGACAAAAGTATTTAGATTCGAACTTAAATTTGTCCTCGCTTAATTAATAGCTCAAGTTGCCACATAGTCAGGACGAAATCAAATGCAATCATGATTTTAAAAACTGAAAAAATATAAATAAATCACTGATTTTTGCCAAAAGGGAAAATGTAAAAGGAAGTTGATCAACTAACATAACCTTTCAACCTAGATTTGGTTATGTTTAATGCAAAAGGAGATTACTTAATAGTGTTACTACTTTGTGTCTTTGTTCATTAATCAATCAAAAATACATACTTTTAATGATTAAGCTCATTTGAATGAAAATATAATACCTATTGATAGGCAACATCATGAGAACTCAATTAATCATTATCCTATTACCCACAAACAACCTTCACAATTTAGAAATCTCCTTTCATCAACAGTGATACTCCTATATTAGTAAGTGCATTAATATTAGTGATTAGTGGACATAATACTAATATACTTCCTTCGTATCAAATTAAACGTAACAAACTAAATTTCAAACATTTCGAGGTTGAGATTTAACAATGTAAATGAGGGAATTAATCAAAATAATTTTAACACAATTAAGTTATAATCTCATTCTWTGTTGTGTCAAAATTATTTTGAAATAATTTGTTCGTTTACATTGTTAAATCTCAACGTTGAAATGCGTGAAAATTTGTTTGTTACGTTTAATTTGATACGGAGGAAGTATATAATACCCGTCTCCACCTGTATTGACAGCAAACACTTAGAAATTCCYAAATCATTAAGCATATGGCTGTCAAGTTACAATCAACGGAGTTAGAGAATCATTCTCATTAGTTGGAAAGGGAGCATGATATTAATTCGATGTAGAGATGAACACAACTATCTCTTTAAAGCTATAGTGCTGGTAAACACCCAAAATTAAAGACCATATAGTGCTTAGAAGTTAAAACTTAGATTTAAAACAAAAGAGATCTAGAATGAAATACCCTAAACATAAGAACTTAGTAAACATTCAAAGCAGTAATCCAACATGCAAAGACAAATTAGCATATGTTGTTACAGTAAATCACCAAAAACCYAAATATGGTGTTGCTTTAGAATCTACTCTGGCTCTTTATGCTTCAAACCTTGTTGAAAAAATGCAAATTAATTAGTATCAATTATGTTGGGCTACCCACATCATGCTGTAAGACCAAAACACATTAGCAAACCTTTAGATAATTGATGTGGATTTATAAGCGATATGCTCACAAATCCTTTGAATACCACGAATAAAGCACGAATAGAAGGATATTTCCCAAAGGATGGGAATAAAACGAACGAAAATAACTTCAAACTCCCGGACCAACCACAAAATTTGAAGGATCTTAACTCACAAAGTGGAACCAGCTCCAAAGAAGCAACCGACAATGTAGCTAATCAAGTGAATTTCCGGACCAACCACAAAACTCACAAGGTTTTCTCTGAATTAACAAAGATGAATTTTTTATCCAGAAAATCTCTCCGTATTTTTATTGAAGTAATATTCTAATTATATCTTACTAAATAATATCTAAAACTAACTAAGATATTTTAGGAAAGATATAAATCTTATCCAGAAAATATCCAACTAATTTTATCCTAAGAATATCCTAACAAATAATATCCTAACTAATTAGAACAAATAATATCCTAACTAATTCCTAACAACCTAATAATATCTTAACAAATATTCGACAAAAATAATAAAATAAAGCTAATAATAATGATCTAATCCCTATCCAGATCAATAATCAACGCCTACGCTACGGTCACCATTCCCTCAACCCACAAAAAGATGCGGAGGGCAAAGATTAAAACTATCTTCACTCTTTTAATAGATTACTACATATTGTTCAAAAATKTTGGTAAACTACCAACATATTTCTACACAACACATTAGCAAACCTTAACTGAATCAGCATAAGGCCAGAAACCCCTCTGCCACTCCCACCAAAAAATTGTTATGAAATCATTGCAAAGATTGAATCTTTAAACCTTTCTACAATGCAAATGTATTTCAACTTTCAACTATCCTATTAAACTATCAAAATAGTTCAACACAACACTTTAGCTATACACTATATAGTTAACAATGAAAACCTCATTACATAGTCTCAAGACTACTGCAATCACGCAATCATAGTATTCCTGCATATCCAGCTAGGTGAATTAAAGCCAACATCCCATCCTTTAGAAACACTTCCTCTGAAAAAATTGTAACAAAAAAGGTTAGTTTAGTTTAAGCAAAAAAAAGTGCCAAGYCACTCACATGATGATTTTGTTGTCAACAAGAACTCAATTGATAAAACCATCATCTTAGCATCTTTCTCACGCATGAAACCTTCGGAATTGGAAGCAAGAAATACCAAAGAAACCTGATCAATAAATTCCTCAGAATTTTAGCTTTCAACAGAACACAAATTTAGCAGCATTTTCTACAATGAATCGTCCAACAATATCCCTAACTAATTTAAATCATATAAAAATGTAAAAGTATAGATACAAAATGAGCATATAAACATACTTTTGAGTGTGATTATTCCATACGAAATACCATAGAAACCGTGCTTTCCATTAGTGAACAATAAATCTCAATCCAATATCAATTCCGATTCTAATTAATTATCAATAAATTTTTTTAAAAATTGGATTTTTAAAGTAAAAACCAAAACAAAAATTACAAAGGATASGTAGGTTTATCAACCTCAAAAATGACCACCTAATATCATTCCAAAAATCACAGAAAACTAGATTAACAATCAAACCCTAAAACCCCCACACTAYTTAAACAATTAAACACCCAAACAACTKAAAAAAAAACAATTTTTAAATTTCGATTAAAGAATAAACTTGCGTTCGTTTTTCTGGCTTTTGTGTTGTATTTTCTCATGAGTGCTTGAGGCTTGTGAACTAATTTCCAAATAAAATCCCTACTTCAACGAACATAGGTCAAATAAGTAACAAACAATTCAAGATTCGACTAAGATGACACAAAATAGTCCAAAAACAACTCACGCTCAATAAAATCAACTCACCTTGGCTTAATCGACCTAACACCTATATTGAAAAATAAGATAACACAAAAAAACACTTACCTCGAAAGGACCTTTTGAGTAGGCATGTGCCAAAGTATCTGAAAATCCGAAATTCGATCTGTAATCGATCTGATTTTTTAYYATATCCGATCCGATATTTTTTTCAGATCGYATATCCAATCTGAAATAATCGGAAATTGGATACCAATTTSGATAGTTATTTATGAAAAAACGGATATCCGAAAAATCCGAAAAATCGGATATCCGTATCCGAATTGATATTCGAATTGAATAGGAAATATATGTGCTTACCTGGGCATTTTATTATTGGGTGCTAAGGGTCCAATACTTAAATTACTCGCTCACCCAACACTCTATCTAACCTGTCTATCACTCATTCCACACTTTGTGACTCTCTCTCATCCTCCTCTAAAGTCCAAACCCCAAACCTTAGAACTGGGAAGCCATACGACTTCTTCGCCACCTCCACTCTTCTAGACTACTCACCTGTTTTTCATCTTCTTGCTGTTCATAATCGATAGCTGCTCTACTTCAAGGTTTTTTTTCGATTTTTCATTTGTTTTGYCTGCTATTGATAAAAAGGTTCCAAATTTTTGAAGAAAAGGAGAGTGAAAATAAAAAAAGAGAGTTTTAAAAAAAATTAAAAAAATTAAACAACCCCACGACTTCCCCCTTTCCCCCTTCCTATTTTCTTTGTCTTCTCCCTTTTCCCTTTTCCCTACCCCACACAATCTCACACACTCCACCCCACTCCACACACGCATGACGCACCAATCGCCCCCCGTCCCTCTTACTCATTTTCTTTTCTTTTCTTTTTTCATTTTACACATTTATTCATTCATTCAGACTATCATCATCAACATTCAAACCAAAAATCCCAAAACCATTCATACTTCCAACTTCAAATCATCACAACTCACCCATTTCTTCACCCCAAATTACACAAAATTTTCACGAAATGTCATTAAATTCAATCCTCTATATTTTCCCTTAATTAATTTACAAATCCGAGCACTTTCATTTTGGTGGGATTTTGATTATGAGCTTGCAAATCATTCAAGTTTTTGGTGTTCAAACTTGGTAACATTCTCTAATCTTTTCGTATTACCACTTTTGAGAATTGTTAGTAAGATTGGATGTTTGGTTTGTTAGTTTCCTTGAATTTTGCCATGTTCTTTGATTGCCCAATTTGAATTTGATTTGAYTATACATTAGAATTGTGAAGGTTGCYTGATTATAATGTGTATTTGGATGTTTKTTTTTAGTGAGACATTTTAGTTGAAGTGGTTTTTGTGTAAAATTCATGCTTGGTGTTGAATGTTTGATGATTTATACTRACGTGAATGAATTATTGTTATTTTTAGCTTAAAATTTTTGCAATTTCAATATTTAAGATCATCTTACAAAATATGAATCATGGTAATTCAAGTCACATGTTAGTTTCAAGATTTTCACATTTTAATTTTCAAAGTAAAAAAAGAGTGAAATTCGAAAAAAATATAAAAATTTCTGAGAAAAATCCGAATAAAAGAAATAAATTCAAATTAAAAAGGGTTTAATATTGACTAATTTATTGAACTTGAATAAGTATGATCTTACTCTTATGAGTTTTTGTTAGGGATGGTTTTGAATATTGAAATTGTTGTTTCAAGCTAAATTTTTGGAAGAAAGTTGAGTACATAGTGCTTGTGAGCAGAGCCGGCCTGTAGCATGTGCTCCACGGGCGACGGCACAGGGCCCCAATTTCTCTAGGGCCCATTTTTGTTTAGAAATTTCTTTTAATTTATGTGAAATATCTAACAAAAATGCTACTATTAATTGAGTATAGATCATCAGTGGTTGATATTTGCATAAGGAAAAGGAATGATTTTMGGTTGGAACCCATACAATTGTTTTTATAAAATATTATAAACAGAGAGTATATCATAAACGCTCCATATTTTAAAAAAATTCCTCTTATTTTTAACGCTCGTGAGTCATGATAAATATCGCACAGGGCCCCCAAACTTATTGAGACGGCCCTGCTTGTGAGTTGAGATTGTGAAAAAAATCAAGAAAATTTGATTCTAATAATCCCTACTTTTAGTTATCCGTTCGTAATAATCTCTATTCAAAATATTCCCAAAATAATCCTAACTTGTAGCTCCATCTTCTCATAATGATCTCTTGTTAGAAATAACTTATAAAAATAGGTAATAATTGATGATTAACGTGTATTATCGTGATTGCGGTGGTAGTTGGTCGTGTTTTGTGGTAGTGTTAATTATCAATTTTTACCTATTAAAAGGAAAAATGGAAACTAATAATCCCACCTTTTGGTGGTRTGCTCTTAATAATCCGACCTCAAAGTAATTACAGAATAATCCCAACTTTTAGGGTGGTCTTCCCAAAATAATCTGAACTCTCATTTTCTTACATAGAACAAGCCAATTCCAAAAATGGAACAACAAAAGCAGCAAAAATAGGAGTTCAGATTATTTTGGGAAGACCACCCTTAAAGTTGAGATTATTCTATTATTACTTTGAGGTTGGATTATTGAGAGCAGACCACCAAAAGGTGGGATTATTAGTTTCCATTTTTCCTAATTAAAATCAATTTTTCCAAAAAATAAAGAGGGGGCTTTATTTATTTATTTATTTATTTATTTATTTTAACCATTTAAATTATGTTGTTGAGAACTTCAAAGACTTCTTGGTGATGAAAAGAAAATATTTGAGGGAGTTGTTGAGGCAAGTTTGAGAGGCTCGTTTTCATACTTCCATGTTGTTTCTTAAGGTGCTTGAATTCCTTTTTGCTTAGGTACCATTTCATCATGAACATGAACATCTTTTGTCGAAAAAGCAACAAGAAGCGCCGATCCACCAACGAAGCCTCCTCCTCTCAACCCCCACAAGAAGAGGACGACGACTTGTATTTCGAGGCCCCCATTGTGCCAAAGAGTTATGAAATTAGGCCAATTAGGGATATCGCTCTAAGAATTGAGAAGKTCTATGTCTGAAGGCTCTATATCACAAGATTTGCACATTCGTGAACATGTAAAAAACTCGGCATCAAGGATCATGTCGAGTCATTTATGGCCAAGGTGGGTTGAGGGTGCTATTCGACCTTGAGATTCCGTCGAAATATGTCACGATTGGTGAGATGGAGCCTATAGTTTGTCAACCTCCTTTGACGTACTCTCAACTCACAATTGAGTTTATTTCAAGTTTTAGTTTTGARAAGGAGGGGAGAAAAGTCACTTTTCGGATCTTTAACAAGACTTACAACTTGACCATCACCCAATTGAATGGGGCGTTCGGTTATMATCCGATGGTGCAAATGGATCACCGACTTGGGTGCAATAATCGAGGTTAGGGGGTATGACCAACAAGGATTTTGGCATGAGATCACCAAGGGTATAGATGCCTTCTACAAAGATTCTCGGTCTTTCGAAATTATTCATACAACTATCCAGTATATTCATAGGGTGCTCTCGCTTTGCTTCTTCTCAAGGGGTGAAATTGGAAATATAAGTGCAACCGAACTATCTTTGCTTTGGAGGGCGGTAAATAACCCTAAATTCTTCAACACTATCGACTCTAAAGAGGGGGCTCATTTGAACAGCCCACCTTCAATACCTTCCCCATAATCCAAGGAGTACGGGGCAATTCAATGTGGAGGGATGATCTCCTTGTTTGCCTTCAAGCTTCTGAAGAAGCGTGTCCTCTATGCGGGGTTGGGTCCTTTAGCGAAAAATACACAATTGAACATCGATGAATGCCACCGAATGACCTTCCTTGCTCACTATGATGGAAAGAAGGACATTTGGAAGGTGCAAGACACCTTATGGTGTTTCATGCCATGTGAACGCATGACTCGTCCTCCCGTTGATTCCCAATACCCTTGGTGGACCTCGATGGAGGAGATCCCGAAGGAAGAGCTTTATGTAGAATAATATCAAGCGCACTAAGTGGCCCTTGGAGGCCAACAACCCACTCCTCGCCTACTCTTTGGAGCCATGCCGCTCCGGACCGCTCCACCCCCACCACAACATGTTCAACAACAACAACATCATCATCAACAATAACAACAACAACAACAAAAACAACAAGAGCACCAATAACATCAACAAAGGCAACATCGGAGGCATCCTCGAACTACGTCCTCTAACATGGAGGGAGGTACTTCCTTCACTTCTTCTCCTCCTTCTTCAACAATGGTGCTTCCAAAAGAGTTTCTCAAAAAATTTAAAGATTTAACAACTACTATGGACGCGCTATACCGGCCGCATGAGACGGTCTTTGCCCCTCCCTCCTACTATGAACATCTTCACTTTCATAGGGAGGTTGATTAAGGTATGGTTCCCCGTATCTTAACTATCCTAACGCTCTGGCTCAATTGGGGCCTATCCCAAATTTGGAGCCGGAGATGGAGGATGACATGGGCCACTCCATTGCCTGATTAGGGGGAACCTACCCTTATTGGCAAGGACCGAGGATGTTGAATCCTAACGCTCCCGAATCCAGAGTGGTTCCTCCCTATGACCTTCATCAAGTGGGAGGATCCGACTTTAGAGGTGACCCGACCTTTGCCTATGGCCCGCTTGCTAACAAACGGTATATAAGGAACGATCCCTATTGCAAATTCCCTCCTAAATACTACGGTGGTTGGGACCCCTATGGTCCTCACATCTCCYTTCGCTATGATTGGGACCCTAGTCATACTTATACGTCTAAACCCATGTTTGCGGCGGGGTATAACATGAGTGGATGGTGGGATCCACAACAAGGGGATGGAACCCCTCACATGGAGGAAGATGGAGAATAGTGCTCATTTGTGAAGTTTTCCCCTTGCCTATATTGCTTTTTGAACTCCGAGACGGAGTTCCTTTCTAGTTGGGGGGGGGGGGGAGATTTCCACATATGTGTCACTCATTTTTGGATGATTGTTGCTTTATTTGTATATATTGTATATATTTGCTTTGTATTACATATATTACTGTCTTTGGAGTTGGTTTTTGCTTACTAAGTTGCAGGTTTAATTGTGAGACCGATTTTGGGGGCTCTTGTGCTTTGGTTTGGTATTGGATGCAGCTTTGTAAAGCTTTCTAACTCCATATCTATAATTATTGCAACTAACTTGGCTATATTCTAGGATTTTCTTTTAGACTTAGGGATACCATTCTTGGGATTATGTGCTTGCGGTGTCGTAGGGGTTTGCCAAACGTCGATTTTACATTTATTGTTTGTACGGTGTTTGATTGATTCCCCCTTGAGGTTATTTGTAGTGTCCTTGACTTRGGTCAAGTTGATTTTTGAAGTTTATAAGGGGGTGATGAGGATTTACTGTGAAATGTATCTCCAAGTTTCTCCATTTTCCTAGGATCTACCTATTGGCTCGTTACTTGTATATATGCTTTGCGTGTTTTGTGTTTTTAGTTTGTGCAAAGTTGGAAAAATCACAAAAAAAATCGAAAAATGCAAAAAGGCTTAAAATATTATTCATTTTCCTTTATTTATTTATTTTTCTTTTTTTTTCTTTCTTTTCTTTGTTTTCTTCACAAGGCAATGCGTGTAAATTATGTTTTGTCTCTTGGATTGAACTATGGATGGGATTAAAGTTTTGAGCAACTCATTTTCCCTGTAACTTTTGAGCTTGCTAGGTTCTATCTTTGAAATTCACAATCTTTTCGAAACTCGAGTCATGAAGCTTGAATACTAGGAATTCTTTTGATGGCAAGCCTTGTGGTAAGCCATTCGATCTATTCTTAGTGGTGAGCCTTTGGCTAAGCCGGGCGTAGCTTGGTTGATGATGTGTAATGTTTATATGATGTTTTCTCCCATCTTTCTCTTGTCTTTCGCTGCGGTTTTCAACCTTAAAAGAGCCATTTTTGCTACTAATGTTGTTTGTTTAGTGTTTTAACGAGTTTTAGGCTTCGTTCATTGATTTGTATCATAGTCAAAACAAAATTAAGCCAAGTCAAGTAAAAACCAAATAAATCCATAATAAGTTAAACTAGTAAAAAGAATTAACAAGATACATAGACTTTCAAGTTGTAATTGGAATAGATGTAGTGAACAAATTCATGGCTCACTAAGCCTAGATATAGTCAGGGCGAACCTCAGGTCAAGCACAATGATAACCCTGGCTAAAAAATGGCCAATCTCTCTCATTTTCMGAAGATCCAGCATAATGAGAACGGCAGCTAAATCCAAAACAAGTCTACTATAGATGTGATGCCCAATTGAAGGAACCACTATGGACTTACCCAACGATTTCCAATTATCAACAAAGCAAAACCATCAAGTATCAATTTCAAAAACCAAATCCAAAACAAAACCAAATCAAATCCAATGTTCTCAAGGTACCACTATGGACTTACCCTTAAGAACCTAAAGGCCATAATGACCATTTCAAAAATAAGTTCCACAATTCCGTGAATTAGATTAAAACAAAAATTAGGTCAAAATCAAATTCAAAAGCCAAGGACAAAATCAAGTTTCAAAGATCAAAGTTCACCATTCACACCTTTGGCAAAACAATTGAGAAAGTAATTTAAATCAAAATGCATATAGAAAACTAAATAGATTCTTTCATAATCCATGTAATCAAGCATGAGACCAAAACAGTAAATTAGCACAAAAACATTATTTTTAAACCCASATGACAACAACTAAAAATTTAAAYGAACCTAGTTAAAAACGTTATTAATCATTAATTCACCAAAATTAAGACAAAACTCATCAATAAAAGTAGTTAATAAATAAATACAAAATAGGTACTGTTCTAAATTATTTAAAACTGTTTTAAACACTTAGAGTAGATTATTTTACCATTTTGCTAATAATTTAAATAAATGAAAAACCCAATCGAAATTATATCTAAAATTACCAAACAATTCTAAAATAATTTATTTACACTTAGATAAAGGTTAAAGTCATTTTTAACCCGAAATTAACTTTATGTGGCTGCTTGAAATAGAAAAACACAAACAGTCAATTGAAAGGTCTAATTGATTAAATAGATAATACTTAGAAATCCAAATTAACTATCTAATTAACCAAATTAATTTAGACCTTAAAAAAGGATTATAACACATTTTAGCACTGAAAATACAGGAAATATTTATTTTTAGAACAACTAAATATTTTCAGAATTCATAAATTGTTAAACAGAATGATGAATAAATTGCTAGAAATTCCTTTTTAATTAATTAAAATTAACCAAATTATTTTGGACCATTCCCTACTGTTTTTAAACCAGTTTAGAGCCAGAAAACGGACAACATAATTTTAATTGAAATTTCAGACTTAACGAAAATGCAGAAAATAAGTTAAGACAATTGAGAAAACAATTTATTGAGGCATAAACTTAATTACCCATAAAAGACAATATACAATGTGGTGCTTTTGACTACTAAGTGTTGCATTAGGTACCTAATGCAACAGTTTTATAAAGTTGCTAAATAGTGTTTAATAGATCAAAATGTTGCAAAGAGGTTGCAATAGATTAAAGTGTTCAAAAACTATTACAATACATTAGCCATTGCAAATAAGTGTTACAATATACTTACACGTTGCATATAACCATTGCATAATTTAAAATGTTGCAAATAAGTGTTACATTCCTTTTAATGATAGTGATAATTTAAGGATCAATTAAGGACTAAATAAAATTATTTATACAAAAAACAAGCACGAAATTATGCAGAATAAAATTCACAACTCACGCAAAAAAACAACTTATTTCGATTTTTCAGAAAATTGCAAATAAATTAATACAATCACAAAATTACAATAAATATTTCTAAATTAATTCTAAATCCTAAAAAGTCATGGAAAATTATAAAACCAGAATTGCACAAAAATATATTAAAACAAAATTATCAACATAAAACCGATAAAACAATTTTCAATTTATTAATCCTAAACATGAATTCTAAATTTAAATAAGAAAAAGTGAAGGAAAAAGTCTAGTTACCTTAAATTAGGAGAAAATAATCACTTCAAAGAATAAGAAAAACTCCAACAAAATTGCCCAAAAGAATTTACGAAATTGTTCTTGCTCCAAGCTTGAATACCCAAATAAATCTTCAAAAATCACACAACCATTTTATTTTTTTGAAAGGGGAACTCGGCTATATGGAGAAGGTGAGGAGTTGTGTTTGCTAACCTTGCTTTAAGAGAAGAAAGAATGTTTAAGTGCTTAATAAAATCAAGAGTTGTAACTTTGCTACTAATAAGGACAAAAACACCCAAGAGCCTCATTAGAACCGACAACGAGAGGAAGGCTTGGATTGGATTTTTCTGAATTTTTGATGACAAAAAAGAAAAGATCTTAGGTGTAATCAAGAGCATATACTGATTAGGATGCAATAGGACGTTCAAATATTATCAAAGGTCGATTATATCATTCATAATTATATTTCAAGCTCCTAACTTGTTGGAAGAAAGATGGAAAGATTGGAATACGCTAGAAAATCTGGAATTTTCGATCAAGTGAAGATCTGGAAAGATCTGTTGGAAGGATTAATTATGTTGTATTTATTTTATTTTATTTTATTTATTTAGTTCGAAATTATAGATTAGATTTAGTTGTTAGGATATTATAGTTAGTTAGATATTTGGTAATTGTGATATATTCTGATTTGATTAGGATAAATATTAGGTTAGTTAGGGTTAGTTGAAAACGTGTGGATATTTCCATGTGGGTTGTTAGATTAGTTATTTGAGTCGATTAGATTAGTTATTTCTGTGTCAGTTAGGATAAGATATTTTAGGATAATGTTAGTTAGGATATTTTGATAAGATTCCTACTTTTCATAAATATCTTAATTAGTTTATGATATTAGCTTGTATTATAAATAGGTTCGAAATGATCAATAAAAGAGGGAGATTATTTGTGTTAAAAATTCTTCTTTGTTAATTCAGAGAAAACCTGTGAGTTTTTGGGTTGGTCCGGAAATTCACTTGATTAGCACTAGGTCGGTTGTCTCTTTTAGGGCTGGTTCCACTTGGTGAGTTAAGATCCTTCGAGTCTTTTTTAAGATTTGAAGTTATTTTTATTGTTCAAACACAAACAAACACGTTTTTGTTCGTTTCTTGGATTTCTGAGGAATTCTTCCTTTTAAATCCACATCAATTTGGTATCAAGAGCCAACTATTTTCAGGGAGTCCTGCACGTTTTTGTGCCAATTTCACCAGAATTTTTTTTGTCATGGATCCACGAATGGATGGACTTATCAAGGCTATTTGCTAATTGACTGCCGATGTTAAATCCACTCTAGAAAGTGTCAATATTCTAGCGGGCAAAATTGACGCAATGCAAAATATAGATAAAAAGCGCGATTTAGGGTATTTTGATCAATTCAAGAGTTCAGATGAGGATGAAAAGGAGCGTCCAACTCATCATGCTGACCTCAAGAACCTCAAGATCACGAATATTCCAAATTTGACGGTACTTTGGAGCCCGAACAAGTCCACAATTGGGTTGTACGATTCAACTGGCGTTAAGGCGCAACAACAAGTTTGAGTGGCACGAAATTCGAGTTGCACCCAACTTCTTGCAAGACACAACCATCTAACGTGGTTCTTGGTAAACAAGGTATCCTCCTGGTTCATTCAAAGACATGATCATGAAAATTGACAAAGAAACAGGTGATAAATCAAGATTCAAGAATCAATTTTCTCCTTCCCACACCATTCAAAATTTTGAGGACAAAATTTTTTCGAAGAGGAGAGAATGATCAGGATGCAATAGGACGTTCAAAATATTATCCAAAGGTCGATTATATCATTCATAATTATAATTTCAAGCTCCTAACGTTGGAAAGAAAGATGGAAAGATTGGAATACCAGGCAAATTAGAATTTTCGATCAAGTGAAGATATCTGGAAGGATCTGGTTGGAAGATTAATTATTTATTTTATTTTATTTTATTTATTTAGTCGATATTATAGATTAGATTAGTTGTTAGATATTATTAGTTAGTTAGGATATTTATTAGTTATTAGGATATTGGTAATTGTCATATTATTCTGATTTGATTAGGATAAATATCTAGGTTAGTTAGGTTAGTTGGAAACGTGTGATATTCTGTGTGGTTTTTAATTAGTTTATTTGAGTCGGTTAGATTAGTTATTTCTGTGTCAGTTAGATAAGATATTTTAGGATAATGTTAGTTAGGATATTTTTGGATAAGATTCCTATCTTTTCATAAATATCTTAATTAGTTTAGATATTAGCTTTTATAAATAGGTTCGAAATTGATCAATAAAAGAGAGAGATTTATTTGTGTTAAAAATTCTTCTTTGTAAATTTAGAGAAAACCTTAGTTTTTTGGTTGTCCGGAAATTCACTTGATTAGCTACTAGGTCGGTTGTCCCTTTTAGGGCTGGTTCCACTTGGTGAGTTAAGATCCTCGAGTCTTTTTTAAGATTTGAAGTTTTTTTATGTTCAAACACTATCAACACGTTTTTGTCTTTCTTGGATTTCTGAGGAATTCTTCCTTTTAAATCCACATCATATACAATTTGCCAAAAAGAATTAAATAAAACATGACTTAACTAGGTACAAACACTTAATTGAACCAACACATCTAATTTCATCTAAAATTGGTCCAAGCCATCAACGAAGCCATTAAACAATAATAGTACCAGAATTCACATAGCACTCAACAAAATAAGTAAGCTAACAATAATAGTAAATAATAAAAATAACAACATAACAAAAGATATACAAACTATAATACTATATACTAATACTAATACTAATAACTAATTACTAATTACTAAACTAATTACTAAACTAAATACTAATACTAATACTAATACTAATACTAATACTAATACTAATACTAATACTAATACTAATACTAATACTAATACTAATACTAATACTAATAATAATAATAATAATAATAATATTAATAATAATAATAATAATAAATGAAGAGTGAGAACAGGAAACCCTCGATTTTCGTCTGCCATGGCAGTGGGTACCCGATCTCGCTCTTCCTCACAATCGGCGCCGGATAAACCACCTCTTGCTGCTCGGAATGTGACTGCGAGTTTMGGAGGTCCCTCGGATTCTCGTTTGGCCGTGAGATGTGGTGACGTTGACTGTGATGTGACCCAATTTTCTGAAGAGCATATCTTATCTCCCAGAGCTGCGCTTGTGGATTTACAGCAGAAATCGGAGCTCCGACAGACTTTTTCTGACTGGATGGGTGCTATTCATACCTCTGCAAGTGGACCTCGGCCTACACAAACCTCTCCTGGTAAATCCCCTGCCCCTATTTCTCGTACTGTGGTTGGAACTCTGGATGCTTCGTCATCTATTGTTAATGGTGGTGCTTCCGTGCTTGTGCTGGAACCCATCACGTTGCTGATGCTATTTGTGATTATGCTGTAATTGATGATGGTGATATTCAGGATGAACTTGATTTTTGGGCGTCGGCCATGGMTTGTTATGTTTGTGGTGCTAATCCATTAATTAATGTAATTGAGGGATTTTTTTAGACGAATCTYYAAACAAATGGGAGTTGATAAGGTCTTATTCATGGAGAAGGGCTTGTTTCTAGTTCGTTTCACTACTATGGAAAATAGGAATAAGGTGTTGCAAGGTCCGAGAATTTTCTTTGATCATAAACCTGTTTTCTACAAACAGTGGGAGCCGGATGTGGAGTTTAGGAAGGAGGACTTTCAAATTCTTCCCATTTGGGTCAAACTTCAGGGACTTGACTTGAAGTATTGGGGTGATTGGTCTTTGTTGAAGATAGTGCGTCAATTGGGTCAGTTTGTTACGACTGATCRGGCTACTGCGAGTAGAGAGAAATTGCAATTTGCCCGGATTCAAATTYAAGTTAAGATTGGTCAAGCCTTTCCGAATGTCATTTCCTTTATTAATGAGAAGGGTGTCTTAGTGACTGTTGATGTTAAGTATGAGTGGAAACCTATAGTATGTGGTAAGTGCCAAAGGTTAGGTCATGCCTTGGAGGATTGTCGAGTGCCAATCAAARAAAAATGGGTTAAGAAGGGAATAGATAAGGAGTCTTCTAATGCTATTTCTTCTGCTCTAGCTTCTTCTGTTGTCCAGGTTACTGCTCCGGTGGCTCCGGCCCCTCTTTCCGTGGATGAGGTTCCTTTAGAAGTGGAGGCTGGCTTTACAAAGGTGGTTAGGCCTGCAAGGGTCTCTCCTAAGATCACTGCGCCTGTGGTGACACATAATACTTTCTCTGTCATTCAAGGGGAGGCTGCTAGAGGAGATGACATAGATCATGGTGTTGGGAGGGGGTAATTCCTCATGATAAGCTTGGATAGAGTTCTAGCATGYAATGTCAGGGGGGGCTAATCTACCTACTAAACAACATCGGATTCGAGACTTTTTAGCCTTTATGTCATGTGGGTTGGTTGGTCTCCTTGAAACAAGGGTAAAGAGTCACCATATGGGGGCTCTTTATCAAGGTGTGTTCTCTGGATGGTGCTTTACTTCTAATATTGCTCGTCTTCACAATGGTAGAATAGTTGTAGCTTGGAACTCGACCTCCTTTGAGGTTGATATTCTTTTTTGCTCTAGTCAGCTTGTACATTGCTTTGTAAAGCCTAAGTCTTAGGCTTCTTCTTTTTGTTGCTCTTTCATTTATGCTTTTAATACTGATAATCAAAGGCAACCTTTGTGGTCTGACTTGAGGAGGATTCATTCCACTGTTGTGGGGCCTTGGATTGTGCTTGGGGATTTCAATTACCCGCTGTTTATTGGTGATAGACTGGGTAGTCCAGTGCGGTTATCTAAAACTGAGGATTTTCAAAGCTTTGTGGAGGATTGTGGGATGCAGGACATTAAATATGGTAGCAAGTTTTATACTTGGAATAATAAGCAGGAGGCTCAACATAGGGTGTTCTCTAAACTGGATAGAGGTTTGATTAACCATGCTTGGCTCTCCATTTTCACTCAATCTGAGCTCTTCTATCATAATGAGGGGCTGTTTGATCATTGTCCTGGGGTTCTGTCTATTTTTCCTGGTTTTCAAGGAAAGAAGCCTTATCTATTTTTCAAGATGTGGTGTCAAGCACCTCAGTATGCTGGTATTGTTGCTCAGTCTTGGAATCATTTTATTTCAGGTACTCCCATATTCCGGATAGTTCAGAAACTGAAGTGTGTGAAGAGGGGTTTACGCCAGCTTAACAAGGATGGATTTATTGATCTTGAAGCTAGGGTTGCTTTAGCAACTCGAATCCTGCAAGATTGTCAGGATGCTCTCCATCAACAGCCTGCTGATTGTAGTTTGACTGCCCAAGAACACCTGGCTAGGAAGGAGTTGGAGGAGGTTTCTCTTGCCTACTCTTCCTTTTTGAGACAAAAGGCAAGGATTTACTGGCTTGATGCAGGGGACCAAAATACTAGCCTGTTTCATAAGGTGTATGCTATTCATGAAAGTGATGGAACTTGGATTGATTCTGCTGATCAAGTTCCTTCTGCTTTTGTCAAGTTCTATCAACAACTGCTTGGTACTACTATGGAGCATAGGGAATATCTGATCCCTGTTGTGGTCTCTCAAGGGCCTGTGCTTTCTGATACTTTGCTGCATTTGGTGGATCGGCCTTTTACAGGTGATGAGGTAAAACAGGCTATGTTTTCCATTCATAGTGATAAAGCTCCTGGTCTTGATGGATTTGGTAGCTTCTTCTTTCAACATTCCTGGTCTTTTGTAGGGCAGGATGTTACTCAGGCAGTATTGGATTTCTTGCACCATAATAAGCTCCTTAAGGAGCTTAATACTACTACCATCATTGTTGTTCCCAAAGTGAAGACTCCTATGCATGTCTCTGAATTCAGGCCTATTTCCTGCTGTAATGTTATATACAAGTGCATTTCTAAGGTGCTTTGTAACGAGCTCAAACTGGTACTCCCTAGTATTATTGCTGAAGATCAATKTGCTTTTGTTCATGAAAGATATGTTGCACATAATATTATGGTGTGTCAGGACCTTGTCAAGGAATATGGCAAGAGTAGTGCTCAGGGTGCTGGTGTTTTAATCAAGTTGGATCTCAAGAAAGCTTATGATACTGTTGAGTGGGGTTTCATTAAGGAGTTTATGCAAGCTTTGCATTTCCCTCCTCATTTCCTTAATCTGGTTATGACTTGTATTTCTTCTCATACTTATTCTATCATGCTCAATGGTTCGTTACATGGCTTTTTTCCAGCTAAGAGGGGGTTGCGGTAGGGTGACCCTCTTTCTCCCTTGCTCTTTGTGCTTTGNTTTAGAGCCAGAAAACGTGACAACATAATTTTAATTGATAAATTTCAGACTTAACGAAAATGCAGAAAATAAGTTTAAGACAATTGAGAAAAACAATTTATTTGAGGCATAAACTTAATTACCCATAAAAAGACAATTATACAAGTTGGTGCTTTTGACTACTAAGTGTTGCATTAGGTACCTAATGCAACAGTTTTTATAAACGTTGCTAAATAGTGTTGTAATAGATCAAAATGTTGCAAAAYAGTGTTGCAATAGATTAAAGTGTTGCAAATAACTATTACAATACATTAGGCCATTGCAAATAAGTGTTACAATATACTTACACGTTGCATATAACCATTGCATAATTTAAAAGTGTTGCAAATAAGTGTTACATTTTCCTTTTAATGTAGTAGTGATAATTTAAGGGATCAATTAGGGACTAAATAAAATTATTTATACAATAAAACAAGCACGAAATTATGCAGAATAAAAATTCACAACTCACGCAAAAAAAACAACTTATTTCGATTTTTCAGAAAATTGCAAATAAATTAATACAAGTCACGAAAATTACAAATAAATATTTCTAAATTAATTCTAAATCCTAAAAAGTCATGGAAAATTATTAAAACCAGAATTTTGCACAAAAATATATTAAAACAAAATTATCAACATAAAACCGATAAAACAATTTTCAATTTTATTAATCCTAAACATGAATTCTAAATTTAAATAAGAAAAAAGTGAAGGAAAAGTCTAGTTACCTTAAATTAGGAGAAAATAATCACTTCAAAAAGAATTAAGAAAACTCCAACAAAGATTGCCCAAAAGAATTTACGAAATTGTTCCTTGCTCCAAGCTTGAATACACCCAAATAAAATCTTCAAAAATCACACAACCAATTTTATTTTTTTGAAAGGGGAACTCGGCTATATGGAGAGGAAGGTGAGGGAGTTGTGTTTGCTAACCTTGCTTTAAGAGAGAGAAAGAATGTTTTAAGTGCTTAATAAAATCAAGAGTTGTAACTTGCTACTAATAAGGACAAAAACCACCCCAAGAGCCTCATTAGTAACCGACCAACGGAGAGGAAGGCTTGGATTGGATTTTTCTGAATTTTTGATGACAAAAAGAAAAGATCTTAGGTGTAATCAAGAGCATATACTGATTAGGATGCAATAGGACGTTCAAAAMATTATCCAAAGGTCMATTATATCATTCATAATTATAATTTCAAGCTCCTAACTTGTTGGAAAGAAAGATGGAAAGATTGGAATACGCTAGGAAAATCTGGAATTTTCGATCAAGTGAAGATATCTGGAAAGATCTGGTTGGAAGGATTAATTATGTTGTATTTTATTTTATTTTATTTATTTAGTTCGAATTATTATAGATTAGATTTAGTTGTTAGGATATTTATTAATAAGATAGGATATTTATTAGTTAGTTAGGATATTTGGTAATTGTGATATTATTCTGATTTGATTAGNATGGAAAGATTGGAATACGCTAGGAAAATCTGGAATTTTCGATCAAGTGAAGATATCTGGAAAGATCTGGTTGGAAGGATTAATTATGTTGTATTTTATTTTATTTTATTTTATTTATTTAGTTCGAATTATTATAGATTAGATTTAGTTGTTAGGATATTTATTAGTTAGTTAGGATATTTGGTAATTGTGATATTATTCTGATTTGATTAGGATAAATATCTAGGTTAGTTAGGGTTAGTTGGAAAACGTGTGGATATTTCCATGTGGGTTTGTTAGATTAGTTATTTGAGTCGATTAGATTAGTTATTTCTGTGTCAGTTAGGATAAGATATTTTAGGATAATGTTAGTTAGGATATTTTTGGATAAGATTCCTATCTTTTCATAAATATCTTAATTAGTTTTAGATATTAGCTTGTATTATAAATAGGTTCGAAATTGATCAATAAAAGAGGGAGATTATTTTGTGTTAAAAATTCTTCTTTGTTAATTCAGAGAAAACCTTGTGAGTTTTTTGGGTTGGTCCGGAAATTCACTTGATTAGCTACTAGGTCGGTTGTCTCTTTTAGGGGCTGGTTCCACTTGGTGAGTTAAGATCCTTCGAGTCTTTTTTAAGATTTGAAGTTATTTTTATTGTTCAAACACWAWCAAACACGTTTTTGTTCGTTTCTTGGATTTCTGAGGAATTCTTCCTTTTAAATCCACATCAATTTGGTATCAAGAGCCAACTATTCTTCAGGGAGTCCTGCACGTTTTTGTGCCAATTTCACCAGAATTTTTTTTTTGTCATGGATCCACGAATGGATGAACTTATCAAGGCTATTGCTAATTGACATGCCGATGTTAAATCCACTCAAGAAAGTGTCAATATTCTAGCGGGCAAAATTGACGCAATGCAAAATATAGATAAAAAGCGCGATTTAGGGTATTTTGATCAATTCAAGAGTTCAGATGAGGATGAAAAGGAGCGTCCAACTRATCATGCTGACCTCAAGAACCTCAAGATCACGAATATTCCAGAATTTGACGGTACTTTGGAGCCCGAACAAGTCCACAATTGGGTTGACGATTCAACTGGCGTTAAGGCGCAACAACAAGTTTTGAGTGGCACGAAATTCGAGTTGCACCCAACTTCTTGCAAGACACAACCATCTAACGTGGTTCTTGGTAAACAAGGTATCCTCCTGGTTCATTCAGAAGACATGATCATGAAAATTGACAAAGAAACAGGTGGATATAATCAAGATTCAAGAATCAGATGATTTCTCCTTCCCACACCCTTCAAAATTTGAGACAAATTTTTTCGAAGAGGAGGAGAATGATAGGATGCAATAGGACGTTCAAAAAGATATCCAAAGTCGATTATATCATAATTTATAATTTCAAGCTCCTCAACTTGTTGGAAAGAAAAGATGGAAAGATGGAATACGCTAGAAAATCGAATTTTCGATCAAGTGAAAATCTGGAAAGATCTGGTGGAAGGATAATTAGTTTTATTTTATTTTATTTATAGTTCGAATTATTAATTAGATAGAATTAGTTAGATATTATTATTAGTTAGGATATTTGTAATATGATATTATTTTATTTATTGACTAAATACTAGGTTAATTAGGGTTATTGGAATCCGGTGCGATATTCCAGATTTAGATTGTTATTAGCGTTAGTTATTTACTTGATTAGATTAGATATTGAGAATAAGTTATTAGGATATTTTTGATATAAATTCCTATCTTTTCATAAATATCTTAATATTATATTAATTTGTATTATAAATAGTTCAACTCTTCAATAAAATTAGAGAGATTATGTGTTTTAAATTCTTCTTTGTTAATTCAGAGAAAACCTTTGAGTTTGTGGTTTGTCCGGAAATTCACTTGATAGTACATATCGGTGTCTCTTTTAGGGCTGTCCACTTGGTAGTAAGACCTTACAGTCTTTTCCAAGATTTGAATTATTTTTATGTTCAAACACTATCAAACACGTTTTGTTCGTTCTTGATTTCTGAGGAATTCTTCCTTTTAAATCCACATCAAATTATCAATAGCCAACGATCTTCGGAATCTTCACTTTTGTGCCAATTTCACCAGAATTTTTTTGTCATGGATCCACAATAGATATATTTTCAAGCTTTGCTAATTCTGATGCACGGTTGAAACTATCAAGAAAGTATCAATGTTTACCTTCAATTAATAGGGCAGAATTGATGCAATGCAACATTGATAAAGCGAATTCAGAGTTATGATCAATTCAAGAGTCAGATGAGGATAAGGGAGCTCCACCTCGTCATGATGACCTCAAGAACCTCAAGATCACAGATATTCCAGAAATTGACAACTTTGGAGCCAAACAGTCCACATGGGTGACATTCAATTGTTAAGGCGACACACTAGTTTTGATGGCGTCAAATTCGGTTGCAACAAACTTCTCCCGACAACAACCTCTAAAGTGGTTCTTGTGAAAAAGGTATCTCGTTCATCAAAGACATGACTCATGCAAAAATTATCAAACATCGAATACATCAAATTCAAAAATCCATATTTTCTCCTCTCCACACCCTTCAAAATTTGAGGACAAATTTTTCGAAAGAGGAGAATGATGAGGATGCAATAGACGTTCAAAAGATTATCCAAAGTCTGTCTTAATCATCATATTATATATTCAACTCTCTAACTTGTTGAAAAGAAAATGAAAGATTGATACGCTAGAAAATCTTGAATTTTCGATCAAGTGAAGATATCTGGAAAGATCTGGTTGAAGAAGATTAATTATGTGTATTTATTTATTATTATTTATTCGAATTATTATAGATTAGATTTAGTTGTTAGATATTTTAGTTAGTTAGGAATATTGTTAATTATGATATTTCTTATTTTATTAGATAAATATCTAGGGTAATTAGGTTAGTTGGAAACCGTTGATTATTGAAATCGTTGGATATTTCCAGATTGTTTAGATTAGTTATTAGGTTTAGTTTACGTGTGATTAGATTAGATATTTAGGATAATGTTATTAGGATATTTTTGGATAAGATTCCTATCTTTTCATAAATATCTTAATTAGTTTTAGATATTAATTTGTATTATAAATAGTTCGAACTCTTCAATAAATTGAGAAGATTATTTTGTTAAAAATTCTTCTTTGTAATTCAGAGAAAACCTTGTGAGTTTTGTGTGGTCCGAAATTCACTTGATTAGCTACTAGTCGGTGTCTCTTTTAGGCTGGTTCCACTTGTGAGTTAAATCCTGCAGTCTTTTCCAAGATTTGAAGTTATTTTATTTCAAACACTACAAACACGTTTTTCGTTTCTTGATTTCGAGGAATTCTTCCTTTTAAATCCACATCAATTTGTATCAAGAGCCAACGATTCTTCGGGAATCTTTCACGTTTTGTCCAATTCACCAGAATTTTTTGTCATGGATCCACGAATAGATGATATTTCAAGCTATGCTAATCTGAACTGCACGGGTTGAATCCTATCAAGAAAGTATCAATGCCTTCAATGTAATAGCAGAAATTGATGCAATGCAAAACATTGATGAAAAGCTTCAGGTATTCATTATCAATTCAAAGTTCAATGAGGATGAAAGGGAGCGTCCACCTCGTCATGAGACCTCAAGAACCTCAAGATCACGAAATTCCGAATTTGACGATACTTTGGAGCCAGAACAAGTCCACAATTGGTTGACGATTCAATGTTAAGCGCAACAACATTTTGAGTGCTCGAAATTCGAGTTGCAAAAACTTCTGCACGACACAACCTTCTAAAGTGTTCTTGTGAAAAAGGTATCTTCCTGGTTCATTCAAAAACATGATCATGAAAATTAACAAAGAACAGTGGATATAATCAAGATTCAAGAATCAATGATTCTCCTTCCCACACCCTTCAAAATTTGAGACAAATTTTTCAAAGAGGGAGAATGATGGATGCAATAGGACGTTCAAAAGATATCCAAAGTCGATTATATCATTCATAATATAATTTCAAGCTCCTAACTTGTTGGAAAGAAAGATGGAAAAGATTGGAATACGCTAGGAAAATCTGAATTTTCGATCAAGTGAAGATATCTGGAAAGATCTGTTGAGAAGATTAATTATTTGATTTTATTTTATTTTATTTATTTAGTTCGATTATAAGTATTAGATTAGTGTTAGGATTTTTAGTTAGTTAGGATATTGTTAATTATGATTATTCTGATTGATATAGGATAAATATCTAGTTAATTAGGTTAGTGGAAAACCGTGTGATTATGAATCCGTGTGATATTTCCAGATTTGTTAGATTAGTTTATTAGGTCGGATTTATTTACGTGTGTTAGATTTAGATATTTTAGAATGTTAGTTAGGATATTTTGATAAGATTCCTATCTTATAAATATCTTAATTAGTTTAGATATAATTGTATATAAATAGGTTCGAAATCTTCAATAAAAATTTTAGAGAGATATTGTGTTAAAATTTCTTCTTTGAATTCAGAGAAAACCTTGTGAGTTTTGGTTTGTCCGGAAATTCACTTGATTAGCTACTAGTCGGTTGTCTCTTTTAGGGGCTGGTCCACTTGTGAGTTAAGATCCTTCGAGTCTTTTCCAAGATTTGAAGTTATTTTATTTCAAACACTATCAAACAGTTTTTGTTCGTTTCTTGGATTTTCTGAGAATTCTTCCTTTAAATCCACATCAATTTGTATCAAGAGCCAACGATTCTCTGGGGAATCTTTACGTTTTTTGTGCCAATTCACCAGAATTTTTTTTATGGATCACGAATAATGATATTTCAAGCATTATCTAATCTACTGCACGGGTGAATCCTATATGAAAGTATCAATGGTTCCTTCAATGTTTAATAGCAAATTATATCAATGCTCAACATTGATGAAAAGCGATTCAGGATTATGTCAATTCAAGAGTCAGATGAGGATGAAAGAGAGCGTCCACCTCGTCATGATGACCTCAAGAACCTCAAGACACAGATATTCCAGAATTTGACGATACTTTGGACCAAGAACAAGTCCACAATGTGGTTGACGATTCAATCTGGTGTTAAGCGCAACAACTAGTTTGAGTGGCTCGAATTCGAGATGTGCAACAAACTTCTTGCACGACACAACCTTCTAAAGTGGTTCTTGGTGAAAAAGTATCTTCCTGGTTCATTCAAAAACATGATCATGAAAATTACAAAGAAACAGTGATATAATCAAGATTCAAGAATCAATGATTCTCCTTCCCCACACCCTTCAAAATTTGAGGACAAATTTTTCGAAGAGGAGAGAATATGATATGCAATATACGTTCAAAAGATTATCCAAAGTCGATATATCATAATTAAATTCAAGCTCCTAACTTTTGGAAAAAAGATGTGAAAGATTGGAATACGCTAGGAAAATCTGGAATTTTCATCAAGTGAAGATATCTGGAAAGATCTGTTGGAAGGATTAATAGTTGTATTTATTTTATTATTTATTTAGTCGAATATTAAGATTAGATTAGTTGTTAGATTTATTATTTAGATATTGTTAATTATGATATTATCGATTTGATAGGATAAAATCTAGTAATTAGTTAGTTGAAAACCTGTATTATGGAAATCCGCATATTTCAAATTTAGAATATTATTAGTACGGTTAGGTTATTTACGTGTGATAATTAGATATTTTAGGATAAATGTTATTAGGATATTTTTGATAAGATCCTATCTTTCATAAATATCTTAATTAGTTTAGATATAATTGTATTATAAATAGTTCGAAACTCTCAAAAAATTAGAGAAATTATTGTGTTAAAAATTCTTCTGTAATTCAGAGAAAACCTTTGATGTGTTGGTCCCGGAATTCACTTGATTTATACTGGTCGTGTCTCTTTTAGGTCTGGTTCCACTGTGATTGAAATCCTCGATTCTTTTCCAGAATTTGAAGTTTATTTTATTGTTACATACTACTATGAAACAACACTTTGTCCTCTTATAATTAAATCGATTTTTTACTTATTTTTATATTATTGTCGATATTTTAGATTAATATTTTATAATTTAGTTCTCTTTTTGAAAAATTCGATAGTTAATTAGATAGTTGTTAGATATTTTAGTTAGGAATTTTTCTGATTTTAGATAAATATCTAATTTCGGTTAGTTAGTTTTAACTAGATTTATTAGTTATTTTGATTAATTAGTTAGTAAATTTCTGATAAATTCTATATCTTCCATAATATCTTAGTTAGTTTTAATTATTTTGTATTATAAATAGGTTGGAATTCTTTAATGAAAAATTCAGTTTTATTCTGGTCAAAAAAATTCCCTATGTTATTCAAAGAAAACCTGTGGAGTTTGGTTGTCCTAAAATCACATATGACATACCATACATTTTCGGTCTTCATATGGAGCTGGTTCCACTTTGTGAGTTAAGATCCTTCAAATTCTGTGGTTGGTCCGGGAGTTTGAAGTTKTTTTCGTTCGTTTTATTCCCATCCTTTYHGAWYTATCCTTCTATTCGTGCTTTATTCGTGGTATTCAAGGGATTTGTGAGCATATCGCTTATAAATCCACATCAAATTATTGTTCGTTTCTTGGATTTCTGAGGAATTCTTCCTTTTAAATCCACATCACCTAATTTTCGTAAATTTGGTCCCAAAAAAGCATCCTAAAATATCCACGTTGAAATTTGGGATGCTTTTTTAAAGCGTCCAAAGATGAACTTGGGACGCTTTTTAGCGTCCCTATTGGACACAAAAAAAAAGTCCCAAATGAGCCCTTTTTAGTAGTGCTAACTGAGGAGATAGCAAATTTCTGTTCAAACTACTTTCAGCCCGAGGTTCACACTAAATCAAGGGACATGGGAAGAAATGTTTATCCAGATGTGGAAATCCATCATGATTTGGGGGTCCTCGAGATGTTTAGGGAAGACTGCGGACATCCAACAGCAAATGGCAGTTTGCATTGGTTGCAAGACATAGAGTATGTTTTTTACATCTATATGTTTTGCTAAAGTTGTTACTTTAAATTGTTGTTTGCAAGGTTCAACAACAGTACCATTACTCGAGACATAACAGCGGTGTTCCACGCCTACTTTCACTATCCATGGATGTGTTACTCGAAGGTCGATGTCGACACTAAAGATCATTAGTTCAAATTATTCAAGGTGGGCTTCTTCATGTTTATGTTCAATTCAATAGCTTACTTGATTTGTTTTATATAGTTAAATGGTGACTGAAATTAAGTATACTAAGCTATATGTTTTCTTTGTGAAACATTATGTATATGTAGGATACCTATAAATGGAGTCCGGAGCTCGAGACGCAGGTTAGGCGACAATTTGACATCAAAGTTGGGCATCGACTAAAGGATTCGAACTACCAGCACACTAAGGGGAAGAATGCAGGTGTTTGCCCCCAATTGATGCCTAAAAAATTCCATGATGCGATGTTGAAGAATTGTGACAAGGAAGAGTACAAAGAATGGTCTCAGAAGCAATCACAGAATAGACGAGGTGGAGACTTAGCAAACAAAGTACAATCCTCACTTTGTGCTAGCTCTATTTCGGCCGCCGAGCGGCAAAGAGATTGGTAAGTAGCATATTATTTATCTTTCTAATCTTGCTTTTTAATGTAAACCTAATCGAAGACATTCATTTGCTTTCTAAGGTTACGAAAAATGGAGTAATTCCTAATGCTGCGGAGTTGTTTCTTGATACGCACACGAAAAATGGAGTACTCGTGAGTGACAAAGCAAAACAAATCAAGGTAAATTTATTTTTAGATATGTTGTAGCTTAAGTGAATTATTTTAGACATGTTCAAGCTTTAAAACCATGTAATGGGTATAAAGTGTAGAACTTAGGCGCGAAAATGGCCTAAAATGACCATTTGACACCTTATTTTAACTTTTTAGTGTCTAAACTAATGGAACCAAGTCTTAGGAAGCTTAAGTGAATTATTTTAGACTTGTTCAAGCTTTGAAACCATGTAATGGGTAGAAAGTGTAGAAGTTAGGCGTGAAAATGGCCTAAAATGGTCATTTGACACCTTATTTTGACTTTGTAGTGTTTAAACTAGTGAAACCAAGTCTTAGGAAGCTTAACTGAATTATTTTAGACATGTTCAAGCTTTAAAAGCATGTTTTGGGTAGAAAGTGGAGAAGTTAGGCGCGAAAATGGCCTAACATGGCCTAAAATGAGCACTTGACACCTTATTTTGACTTTGTAGCGTCTAAACTAGTGGAACCGAGTCTTAGGAAGCTTAAGTGAATTATTTTAGACATGTTTAAGCTTTAAAACCATGTTTTGGGTAGAAATTGTAGAAGTTAGGTGCGAAAATGGCCTAAAATGACCATTTGACACCTTATTTTGACTTTGTAGTGTCAAAACTAGTGGAATCAAGTCTTAGGAAGCTTAAGTAAATTATTTTAGACATGTTCAAGCTTTAAAACCATGTAATGGGTAGAAAGTGTAGAAGTTAGGCGCGATAAGGGCTTAAAATGGTCTAAAATGGCCATTTGACACCTTATTTTGACTTTGTAGTGTCTAAACTAGTGGAACCAAGTCTTAGGAAGCTTAAGTGAATTATTTTAGACATGTTCAAGTTTTAAAACCTTCTATGTTTGTTCCTATTGTTTATTCCTTATGTTCATGCTAAAATATTTATTGGAGGAAACATATGAAAAAAATCTTGTTGAAAGTCAAAAGAAGGATCCACAAATTAACCCTAACAACGTTTTCTTCAAGACTGTCGGTGGGAGGAAAAAGGGAAAAGTGCCCGGTTTGGGTACCGGTGCAGATCTTTACTACGAGAGGTCGAGTAGGGGATCAGGCACTTCTTCTACCACTTGGAGTCCTTTTGTTATTTTTCAGCTTTCTCAACGACTGGGGGAGTCTGAGCGAGCCAGGACAAAGTTAGAAAGGGAACGTTTGAAGATTGAGCAGAAGTGGCTTACGATGGAGCGAGAGCGTCTGGAGACTTTACACGCTTGATACGAGTACATTTTTATATTTTTTTCAGGCCCACATGGACCGCTACACCGATCTTCAGCAACCGTGCAGTAGTGTAGACACCTAAATGTGTCTCCCCAAATGAGTAATCCGTGATGAAACATACCGCGTCTTCGCGATTGTTTGACTCAGAAAAGATGCTTTGAACTCACAAAGTTGGAAATACGTGTGAGGATACTCGGACTATTGAGCAAAGACAAACAAAGGGCAAAAATATTTCTTTTTATTATTCTATTATTTTTCTATTTTAGGATTTTAAATAAATTTATTGGTGATCTCCAGAATTTCCACTTTCATCACATTCTTCACATTTTTCTGAGACTCACCAGTATTTTTATTGATTTTCTGATTTTTCTATATTTCTATGATTTTATAAGCTTTTATACGCAGAAAAATACAAATACACAAAAATACCCGACAATACGTGGAACCTTCTAGAACACTCTAGAACTCTTGCTGGAGAGCAAGGGTGTCTAGGTGCGTCGAATCAAGGCAAATCACGTATTATGAAATTGGAATCGGAGGAAATCAAAATAATACGCGGAAAATATACCTGCGTATAATACGCAGACCTGCGTATATACGCAGCACTACGTATATCGCAGTCTTTACCTCCTCGTGCCTCTCGCGCCTATAAATACGTGCCTTGCTCATTCCGAAATAATACACAGATTTTTCAACTGACACACGCTATTCAATCTCTCCGTCCCTAACTTGCGCTCTCATACACTCAATACACTTCGTTCTGAGTCTTCTACAGCATCGATTTTGTTTCGATTCACAAGCAAATCATAGGATAAACTCTGAGATTACTACCCTAAAACTTCTTTTTTGACCTCTTCTTTTAATTCCTCTTACACTTTTAATCTTGACCTAATTATTACTTGCAAGTTCAACTTAAATCAACAATGTAGAAACCAACTCTTCTGAACTCATCATCAAGTTCAACATTCGTACGCGTTCCGAGCCTGCACTACCCGTTCTCACCATCTCACGTCTTACTCATCATTCTAGCACTCCTATCTCATTCCAGTAGCATATTGTCATGATTGCACATACTAAGGCGTACTGTTAGTCTCACTTAGCTCAAATCAATCACGGACGATGCCTGTTTAGCCTTTTACGTCTAAGACACATTTCGATTATTTGCTCACGGCTTACCATCCACTGCACATACCATCACTGCATCAGCGTGAGACACCAGGATACACAACAGCCATATTTAGTTACTAACCTTTTCGTTTCAGCCGTTGTTCAGTACCATATTCTATCAACACTTTATATATCTGCTTTAAAACACAAGCACCCGAAAAGATATTCACATACAGTCCAACCGCATTCACATCCCTGCCCACACACGCGACCGACGCTTCTACGCTTAGCTTAACTATTAACCTCACAATCCACACGTCCCACCCTCCGCCACATCCACACCCACACTCCCACACGACATGACACTAACAAGTACTGTTGTAATAATCCCATGCCACCCACGCTCAGTAATATAATTCGTGCGCTTTCAAAGATCAATTCACATAGCTCTTGTGACATCAAGTGTTAGATTTACCTAGGAACACTTACACACCATCCCGATAGACGACTCTCCACGACCCCGGCCTACCACCGCTACCATGCCGGCCGGACTCTTGGTTACTCGATTCCACATCCGTCACCCATGTCCCCCAACCCAACACTTTCTCAGTTACTTGACATTCTGCGTGCATCTGCCCACCCTGTTTCCGCCACCAGAAGCTCCTTTCGGGCCGTCGTGAACTAACCCTATAATCAGGCAGTGGCGATCCCCCAATCTCCGACCAAACCACCACCCAAGAACCCATTCCCACACTGCGCCCACTCCTATCCATGGCTCAATTCCATGACACTGAAGCTGAGGTCACGCCCCCTAAGGCGGGGCGAAGCCCTACAAGTAGCACTCCTCCTTTCCGTTTCACTCGTAGGGACGATGACACTGATGACCCTACGACCGGTGGTGGATTGACACCCTGTGCCACATAGGGCCTTAGTGTTGTGTTAGGATTTAGGATGTGTATGTATGTATATAATAACACTTTGCGTTTTGATGTGTTAAGACAAACAACTAACCACATTTTGTAGCCATATTTGCGTTTTGATTTAATACTACAGGTCTATGGATCATTGCAATCAGGAATATTTAAGTGTATTGTTTTAAATTATTTCCTAATTACATCAATTTTACAGGGAATTAAATTAAATTATTTAAAAAGGAAAACTAGGAAAAACTAATTTACCGACCGCTTGGCAATCCTAATGTGAGTTCCTAAACATTTCCGACAGTTCAACGGTCGGTGTTATCATATTTATCGACCAACGGAACGGTCGGTACATATTCCATTAGATTTTTGGAGGGGTTTTTTGTGACGAGAAACATCGTTACCGACCATTTTGTCGGTCGGTAAAGTCAATATATATGTTTGACTTCCAAGTTATTACCGACCGTTAACGGTTGGTAATGGATAGATCACCGATCGTCTAGCGTTCGGTAACTACCGTCTGTGTAAGACGGACGTAAATCAACGTCTGCTATTTACGATGTTCGGAAACTACGGTCGGTAACATATTGCCAACCGTCGAACGGTCGGTAAACCCAAAATTTACCGACCGTTCCCGCATTTTTACCGACTATTTTGGGTTTGTTTCATACGGTCGGTAATGGATAGTTTTCTTGTTGTGGTAGCTCTCTCTTCTTTTCTCTCTCCATCCCGCTAGGGACCCAATCAAGAGATTGAGGTTGATTTAAAGAAGGTTGACATCCCTTAAGGCCTCACCAAGTCTCCCCAAAACAACCCACCATCAAATCAAAGAAAACCGACAACCCTAAGAAATCTAATCCTCTCTCGAGGCATTATCATGTTCATGGCCTTTTAAGGAGTGAAAGGATAACACACATAACTCATAGACAAAGTTCGAAATGGAATCCAACAATCACACACATAACCTTGATCAGGGGTTAACCTAATGCTCACAACACTCAAAGACCACCTTTCCCTTTATCTCAAAATTTGGCAAGACAAACCCTAATCATTCAAACATTTCCATCGCACAAACCCTAGAAAGAAGACTACTCACACATCTCGGAGGTTGAAGCAACAAATCATGAAATAGGCACTAAACAAGGACTAAACATGATTAACTATTCAAATTATAACAATAAGCAAGTAATAATTTCAATGTCTACTAGCAATCAACATAAACAAGTAATAAATGCAAGCAAGCAAGAAATAAAAGAAGAGTTGAAGAAATGATACCAAAAGCTTGAATTCATTATTTGAAATGAAGAGTAATGATTACAAATTGCTAAAATTAGGACTTTCTCTCTCTAAAAACTAAGTATCTCTAGCTCAAAATGTGGAATATGAACAGTAGTAAAGATCAAATAGCCTGCAATAAATGACCTAAGAGTATATATACATGGTGAAAAATGGGCCAAAAATACAAGAGAATGCCCAAAAGAAAAATCCGGACAGGAGGTCGCTCAGCCCCTAAGCGGTTGTAGACCGTGGACCCCCAGCGGGGCTTGGGCCTACATCGAATGTGTGTGGTTGTGTTGTGGGCTTCAGCCACAAAACCCGCACGTGAGTGCGTTGGGGGAGCGTTGTCGAGTAAGGGGATCACCACTGTGCCTATTAAGGTTAATCACGGACGCCCGAAACGTTGGTGCCAAAACAATGGCCCCACGGTCCGATCCAGTAACCAGTTCATGGGTCCAGGGACATGGTACGGATTGAATCTTTGACTCAATCCGCCCGCATGTAGCGGCCTCTACTCGGTCTCATTGTAATTCCATTAAGCACGATTATTGGATGCACAACATCTTAGCAATTTTGAAACCTTAGTTGCGTTCTAATCCTAAAGTTACTACAAAAATGGGTTTCTATTATGCACAAATGACTACCTATCGTAGAAATCGTGATCACTTGTTTATTAATCAAATTAATACGGTTGCGCAGAAACCGGTTGGTCCATAATTAAATCTGACTTTAATGTGTTTCACATAATTTTCGGTCTTTATTTGGCAAAACACACAAGTGAGACAAAATTATATATACAATATACATATATATGCCAATCCTTACCTTGGTGCGCCAATCAAATAATCGTTAGTTTAAATAGATTAAGAAAAAAAAAAAGTGCCTCGTTAAAAGATTGCTATACAAAATGCCAAAGAAAGACGTTTAGTAATGAACAAGCCGACATTAATAATTAACGATAAGATAAGAAGAATAAAAAGTTAAGAAAATGAACAACAAATGGACAATTAAAATTCCATACATAATATTTACATGATCCGATTTAAAAGGTGGGTTTCAAACATTTTATTAGTTGAATTGAGACTCGTTAATAATTAATTAATCAATTAGAAGAAAGCCAAAAAATGAATTGTTTTGGGTGAGGAATCTCGCTCGTCGAATGACTTGAAAGGACCGCCCAAGAACTCGTTCATTTATGTATGTAATTGATAGGGCAGACAAGAGAGTATGAATGAGAGAGTAAGAGGATACGCAAGTGTCTAAACTTGGTAACGTATGAAATCTTCCTGTGAAGGAGCGTATATTGCTTCTCTAGCGTATATACGCTAGATTATTTCGTACCCAAAAATCCGGATTCTTTTCTGATTCTTCTCGGATTGGATGCACCTAAGACACCCCCTTTTGCAAGAAATACGGTTCTAAGGGTTCTAGAACATTCCCGAGTTATTTTTTTTGGTATTTTCTTGATTTTTGCTATTTTGATTTTGTAAATATTGTAAAATTCATAGAAATTATAGAAAAATCGGAAAAAATAATCTTAAAAATACAAATATTGAAACTCAGAAAAATGAGAGGAATTAGAAAATTATTTTAACAAAATCCTACAAACTAAATCAAAAATTCTAAAAACTAGAAAATAAATAAACAGAAATTAAAAGAAAAATACTTTTTGCCTCTTATTCGACCTTTTGCCAGATTGTCGAGCATGACTTCACATATTGTCGAGCTTTTTACGAGTTCAACTGTGTCATTTTCAGAGTCAAAATCGATCGCGATAACGCGGTATGTTTCATCAATCGATTAACAAGGGAGAACACATTTGGGTGGTCTACAGAAAGCCCCCCCTTTGACTGAGTCTGGCAGCAGACGAAAGTCTCGTAAGACGAAAGTCAAAGTATTCGATTTGGGACGGAGAGCAACTCAAGACGTTTTGCAAACCTAGTGCCCTTTTATCGCCGGTACCTGCCCAAAACCAACGGCGTTAGTTCTTTTACCTGTAGCCCTGCACTCAAACTAATCCATAGGTTTTTGCTCCCCGTCCTTCCGACGGTCAAATGTCCTGGATGTGGCATGTATCCTGGAATGATGTCAGCTTGCGTCGGGCAATTTCTGGTGCGGGAGAAATTGCGCCATAAACCCTAAAACAACCCGAAAAAAAGGAAGTGTATGATAGAACTTAGCCTCTAGCGACTCGCGGTGGGTGAGGGACAGGGTTAGGCCAAAAACCTGAGAGAAGATGAGCTAGTTATGCTACTTGAGAACAAAGTAATTTACTTGCTTGCGGTCCAATTCATCTTGTCTTAAAAAAGAAGAAACCAAGGATTCCGAAACCCTGAAGAAGTAACAAAATTGTATGAATCCGTTAGGTATTTGTGGAACTTCTGTGCAAGCACCTGTGGGTTAAGATTCCAATTTGAAAAAAATCCACCGTGAACTTCAGTAAAATGTGTATGCAAAGATTCTTTCATCTTAGTAAGCAAATATAATCAAATTATAACCCGGATTAAAAGCCCAAATTCAAAAACCGAGAGAGGATGTAGTGTGTATGGGCGGAATTTCTGATTATAAGGAGTCTGATGAAGTAAGTAAATACAAACCAAATAAAACCACCATTATAAAGGTTAATAAAACTAACATAAAACATTAAAGATATAGTGTTTATAGTATTAATAAAATAGCGAGATATTTCTGGTTATGCAATCGGTGTAAAGAGATTATATACCTAAATAAACCATCAATACATCCGAAGTGTGCACATTGTGGAATTCTATAAAACCCAATTTCGCACCATTATCAATTCATCCCGGATCCGAAAATTAAATTCGGAATAGACCTCGGAACGATGTGTGGCCATTCTGTCATCATAATCATGCTGAAATTAATTTCTAATCGAGTGCGGGAGAAAATAATATCCCCAAGAGAACCGGTAACGACAACAGTGAGATGTGTGTATGATTGGAATTTTCTGGTGCGAGAGCCAAATTTCCAACACACGGTCCGAAAACGAAGTGGTGTGTAGTATGTTTGGCAAGGGCCAACTTACTCTTGGCAACGCGGGGGGAGAGATTCCAAAAACGGCCGAAAAAAGATGTGTGTGCAGATTTTTTGGTGCGGGGCAAGCGAAACCAGGACGCATCGCCGAGAGAAGAAAATTCCAAAACCCGAGAGGAGTGTGTATGTTACGGAAAATTTCTGCGTGCGACGCCAGCCGAAGAGAAAATTTCAACAAGAGGAGACCCTACGACCGAGAATAGTCTGTATTGGGGAGACTGTATTTGTGACTGCAGGGAACAATTGCAATAAACAACCCGGCGATTAAAAGCATCCCGTACGAAAAGGAGAAGGGTTGCGTATACCAACAATTCGCGGAGGCAGGCGAACAGGATACCTTGCGGATTTAAAGCGGTTATGGTGCCAAATATGCCGAATGGGTGTACCAAGGCACCACCGTGCCACGTAAGATGGGCCCTAGCCTCTGGTTGTAGAGGTGGTGCAATGTGCAATGTTCAATGTGTTAATGCTGTATGCGTGCATAAATGGCGAGGGTGATGCATGATGATGTTTGTATTCTTAATGCGGATGATCGGTGCTTATGAAGGGTGCTTATAATGAACATACATGTGTACTGTTCTGCTCTCCTAGATCCAATGCATGAACGATGACCAAGAGAAAGGTTGACTAATGGTAAGATGGTTTCATGGCGGATGGAAACTAAAAGTGGGATGGAGCCCGTCTCAGCCCCCATTCGAGCAAAGGGCCATGATCTCGCTGATTGCAAAGTGAACCCGCAACCCAAGGGGGGTTTAGGGTTAGGAGAAAGGCTCAAAGTTGTGTTGGGTTGATGATGGTAAGTTTAGTTAGGAAGCCCCATGCTTGGGAATGCCGGAGCTAAATGCTCGGTATAATCGAGTGCTTTCCATGGGACTAAGCCTGTTCGTATAATATACCGGTCTGTAATAGTTCACTTGTCTGATGGTGTAATTAAGCAGGAATTGGAAGTCAGGGTGCTTAGTCCTATTTTTGTTTGTTTAAACCATATTAAGGCGTGGATCTTCATCCATTTCAAAATTATAAGTGTGACGATGATTGTAATCCAATAGAATGAGGTTAGTTTTCAGTCAAAACAATCCGTTCATAAAAGCACCACTGTTGGGATTATCGATGAATATATGATTTTTGATATTTTGCTCCTCTAAAGCTCATCTTCTTGGCAATAATTTGA
>SNQN01000919.1:0-11178 GCA_008642245.1 Bassia scoparia
CCCACCCAAGAGAGAGATTCTTCTTATTTCCCTATCAACAGCTCAGTGGATAGTAGCTCCTTCTTTCATCTATCACGTTGAGTACCGTCTCCATTGTGCTTTTAAATCGTAATGTTGGATTCTTTGCGTATCGCACCCCTTGAAACTGAAAACACATCACGTTCAGACATAGGGAACATAAAAGGTCATACACATCATATCACTTAGTATGAACTCTTCGTATCAGATATACGAAATACAGAATGTACCGCCATTAAAATTCTGGACCAGCATGCAAGAGTGTTTTATCACATCTATTCATTCTTCAACTCAGCAGGACCCAAACCCATATTAATCACAGCTTGTCTATATACACCAACCAGCAGCTCATACAACTTGTAGATTCTAGTAGGACTACATGTGTCTTTAATGCATGAACAGATGATTTGAATGTCGTCAAAGATGAATACCCATAGAACCAATACTGATTGAACTTCTTCGAAGCAATTGGTATATAGATGGTGCAGCAACTATTTTTTTTACCATCACTTAATGAAGCACATCATTTCTTTCGCTGAAAAAAATTATAAAAATAATATCAATAATTTATAATAAAATTGAAAATATCATTCAGCTATATTATGATCTTGCAAATACCTTCTTCGTACTCTGGTCATCACAAGAACTATCATCGTTATCATCATGCAGATTTGAAACCTAATATTTTCAGCAGATCGTACAAGCTGATGTTACTACCTATAACATTTAAACAAAAAGTCTCATCATAAAACAATATTAAGATCATTACAAAAGACATAACATAACTGAGTATAAATATATAATATAAAAGTCATACGAAGTATTATTATTCAAAAATACAATAATATGAAAGATATAATATTATTCAAATATACATAATATGAAAGTATAATATATTATTCAAAAATACATCATATAACCTAAACAGAACATCAGACATAAAAATAATGTAACATGCATAATATGCATATACATATTATTAAAACTGCATTAAAACTTTATACCTCTAAATGTGCTGGAGATTCATTCGTCGAGAATCACATATTTACTTTCACTACTTTTCTCTGTAAAATTCAAGATTACTAATATTTCATTAACACTAATATCAAAATTAACAATATAATATTAATATAATATATATTAACACGTGAAAGAATTTTAAAATTATTGAAAAACTAAATTATATAAAACAATATCATAATATCAACTATAAAACAATATATCAACAAAAAAATATATAATGAACCTAGAATAGAAAACCAATAAATACAGATTTGACAGACACACAAGCACGCACCATAACTTTGTCATTTAAAAACGACTATATACAACACAACTACATGAGAAACCTAAATATATCAAATAATAAAATACATAAACAGATACATAATATTATTGAACACACGTACATAATATCAACTATAAGAACATAATATCAAAAAAGATATATAACAAAACCTACAATCGAAACCTAACAATACAGATTTGACAGACACCCAAAGCAAGCACAAACATTTTGTCATTTAAAAAAAGACTATATACACACAACTACATGAAAACCTAGATAATATCAAATAACAATAAACACACAAGATACATAATATATCTGATATACTACATATCAACTATAAAACATAATATCAAAAAAAGATACATAACAGGACCTAAAGTACGAAAACCTAAAATACAGTTTCAGATACATAATATTATCTGAAAATACATAATATCAAACACAACAATATAATATTTAAGAAAGCTAATAAGACCTAATATTACGAAAACCGAAATAGAGATTTGTGACATAAAAAAAGCATGTACAAATACATTATTTATTTAAAAAACCTGTATTATAAAAACTAAATAACATAAAACATATCCAATATCACATAAAACTACATAATAACATTTAAACTACATTATAACATTACTAAACAATACGTAACTTATCAACGTAGCGACAACAGTTTTTACACCGAAACAAATAACAACAACATTACACAATATCCACAACAATACATAATATTAAATGAACTAAATAACATACACAATTTCACATAAAAACAGATCTAATAAAAAATAAACAAAAATTTCAAAGATCTAAACAATAATAACGTTTAGAAAAACATAAAAACATATCTAAACCTTGAATAGACTTCTCAGTTGAAYGAGGACGACCGATAGAACTTCTCAATCCTCTACGTTTTTAAAAATCAGTTTTGTCGAATTTCGCAAGTACTTTATCACTAGCTTTCACCGTTTTTACACACTGATCCTCGCCAATTTCAGAAGTTTTTTTTAATTTAGAGACTCCATTCTTGATCGTTATTTTAGTCATTTTTTAAGAAATGAAAATGCAGAAGATGAAGATGAAAATACAAAAGAGAGAGATTATAGAAGATGAAGATGAAGAGAATGAAGAGAGAGAATGAAGAGAGAGAATGAAGAGAAGAGAAAAATGTTGCACTGCAGCAGTTGAAAATGGAGGAAGAAAAGCAACTGCAACTTTTCGAAGAAAGGAATCTGAAAAGCCGCTTTTTATTGAAACCGTGAAATCGTGTACTATAAGTTTACAAAATATCACGTGACGTAGATTGAGTTCACAGTAACTTATTGTGAACCCGGTCTATATTAGTCTTTGTACAAAAATCAACCATCATTGAAGGGTCATTGAAGAAGATAAAGTCTATAACAATTGCAAGAACATATACTACAACAAAAAAAATTGATGATGATTATATAGTAAACAAGGGTATGTTTGTAAAAGCACAATATAATTACAAAAGGGTAAAATAATTGTAAATCAAATTCTAATAAATAAGGGCAAAAATGTAAATTTAGTTTACTCAATGAAGGGTAAATTAATATAACAAGGGAAAATATGTAAATTAATTTTTTTCGTATTTGAGGCTTATATGTGTGACTACGAAATACCAAAAAAAAAATAGAATTCGTATTTTAAAAAATTACATATTTGAAAATAATACATAAATACATGTATTTTGTACAGTTGTACGAAATACATACATATTTTATAAAGTTGACTATACAATGTCGAGTCATCATGTTGGAGTGATCTGATTGGTTGATGAAAGAGCATAATGATAACTTTCTTTCTTTTTTTTNATACATACATTTTTTATAAAGTTGACTATACAATGTCGAGTCATCATGTTGGAGTGATCTGATTGGTTGATGAAAGAGCATAATGATAACTTTCTCTCTTTCTCTTTTTTTTTTTTTTTTTGGCGAAGGCCATAGTATAATTTACCGGAAAATTTCTAGTCCATCAAAAGTATCGTTGAAAATATTTATCATATTATATAGCAACGAAAAATACATTTGACAAGTTTCCAATCTGCACATTTGTTTTTAAACGGTTCAGTGAGTAGGATTTCGTAGACAAATTAAAATTACCAAAAAATTAATATACTGTGTATATATTGAGAAATTTGTAGGACGATTACCAAAACTTAAGAATCACTAATAATATCATGGAAAAGAGAAGCATACAATAATCGATTCCAAGTATCGGGAACTCCAGGAAGACACCAATGGCTACAATCGGCGTGTGCTGAGAGACTATCGGCATACACTTGAGTAAGATTTTTCCAATCTTTGTATCTATACATTGATGGATGTGCATCGATTCTATACTTGGACAATTTGGTGATGTTCAAGTACCTTACTTTGGGTTTGCTCATTTCTTTTACCGTCTTTTCTACGATATTCACCAATGTTTCAGGGTAGTAAGATACATAAGACTCGTCCAATATAGGTTGAGTTTTCGTGTAACACCATTGATCGAATTTTTTGTTTTTATGTTCAGTGGAWATGCTCCTGAAGAACACCGTTGTTTTRAATGGATCGACGTTTTTTTCGATCCATGATCGCCATGTTTTCATGCCAAGTTCGTATGTTTTCTCTAATGGCATGTCCTCTATTAGCTTTCCCTTGTATTGTAGATAGTTCCATCTGAAATTTCGCAGGAAATATATGTGAGTTGACAAAATAGTCATGATGCAACAAAATAAGAACAAAGGGCGGGAGTAATCATATTTTAAATTGAATTGGATGTATTGCTTAACATAAAGGAAAACTGACACCTTAACCCGAATTTTTACTTGCGATTTTAATTTTTATTGCCTTCTAATCAATTAAATGACTTAATTATTATTTTCAAAAATAAGTATGACTAAAAATTAAAGCTTAGCTTATACAAACATTTTCTATATGCTACCTTAAAGTAATTATGATTTAACAACTGGGTAATCAATGAGATTAATTATATGATGATGATTGATGAATGTGATTAAGCAAAGTACCTTCTGTAAGCTCCAGTTTGGGCCCACCAGTGTCCTGAGTTAAACACCATGATATCAGCACCAGGCCAAAACTTTGAGTTGGGTGAAAGTTCATCAAGCACAAGAACTTTTCCCTTTTCATGGTTTACATTGAAATCAACTAGAAATGGACTCCAATAAAACTCTACTGTGAAGTTATATTCCTGCATATATATATATTCACAATCAAAATCGATTCTTAGTCCAACACGTTAATAATCTATGTACTTCCTCATCCGTTTTTTTAAGAAGTGACACTTTGATTAAATAAAAAGTTCTCACTTAGTTGCTCAAAGAATCACGTCTAACAAAAACGGAGCAAGTATCTTTGAAATGAAGTTAGTGAAATCTTACAATATTTTGTTATTAATGATCAAGTGAGCACATTGCTTGTACATACCTTTGCTGTAAGGGTGATCACTGGGATTGAGGTGTTGTCATGAACATGAGCTCCAGGAGAAGGAATCGACAAGTAGAGAATGCAAGCAAGAGACTCCCACATGTTTCGATTTAGCGAGTCACCTACTAAGATCATCCTCTTGTTTCTTAGCCTTTCTACCATGTCTGTTCCATTAAGCCTAGATAAGAATTAAAGGGGACATACATACAATCACATAATTGTATAACATTAGGTCAACAAATCCTGTTATTGTTTCATTTAAAGTTTATTACAAGTTCCATATATCAAAATTACTACTTGTACTTATATCATATGAATAGATGATTTAATCTATTACAATTACATACGTGCTCTCTTACCTTGGTATCTCACAATTGTTAGCTTCCCATGACCAATTTTCATAGGCCGAATCTGGCCTTCCATTCTTCTGGCAGCTCATTTTCTCTTCAACAAAATGACACTTTCTTGGATCGTAGCTCGGATTTTCCTCCGGTTTGTACACCCACCTCCCATCAAATATATCGCATTTGTTCTTCGTTTTGCTAGCTATAGGATAATCTGTGGTAACAATGACAAGATTTGAAGGCACCATTGAGTTGATAGCAGCAAAGAAATTCATGCTGCGTTCGGTTTTTTCGAAAATAAGGAGCACAAAGAGCCAGCCAACTAAGCTTCCAAGGGCTAACATCTTCCATGTTTCAGCACTCATGGAAGGCTTCATGGAACACTAGCTAATTTGAGTAGATGTTTCTCTAATAATGTTTTGGTTTATGGCTTTGTACGCTTGAATTAGCGTACGTATGGATTTATTTACTTAGGTCAACTTTGGAGATATATAACTTCTATAATTATACACGTGACAATTAATTCACTAGGGGACCAAACGAGATTGGCTATACTTTCCATGCTATTCTTATATCAAAAATTCCCTCATTATTATTTTGTACGTTTACATGTAAGTTTTAATGTATGATTATCAACATAATTTAAGAAATTTTGAACACTTTTGTCGGTTGTAAAACTAACTTAATCTTACGTTAATATGTGATCCTAAGCAACCCATGATTATGAGGTAAAGAATATAAATATTTAATACGAAATATGTTTCTAATAATTAAATTAAAAAGAATGATCACAAAATCACGTGAGAATATATCATGGTAAATATTGTATTTATCAAAAGACTTAAATTGATCCGAACACTTTTAATTTGAAACTTAGTTTGTAGCTAATAACCACATTTCAAGTATCAGTAGCGATGATATATATCTTATTTTACACACCACAGACAGCCTTCTTATTATAAGTTGTACCACTATACAGTAACATACAACTCAAAAATTATTGCTTGTAATAATATACGAGATAGTTGATTAAAAGGGATAATTCAGAAAAAAAATAAAGGAACGAAACCAGAGTGGACATCAACCATGCAAATCTGGTATAATACAGCAACTAACTCTTGGGACCAATTTCGAAGTGCCAGTAATTTAATGTCATAAAAACATAAATTATGAAGTACCTGCAATTTGACGTCCTAATATAGTTCCCTGAATGATATAATAATAATCACTGCTTATAGCTTACTTAATATGAGTTTGATCTATTTATATGTGCTAAGCTACTTCCATTAATGAACGCTGACTTTCGGGTGAAGTATTGCAGTCATGCACTGCACTGCACTTTACTAACTAATGTTTAGTTTACTAAACCCCAATATCTCTATTATTATCATATCATGCATATATAAGAAGCAGTATCTTCATCATTACGTAAAAAGAATATTTAAATTAATGAATTAATAATAATGTACCAATCTAGACTTGGTTTCTGGACCACCATTACGTATTTGCAAATGGATTTGGATCTTGATTATCCTTTAATTCAGGAATAATAACCATCCAACCTATAAAAAAATGCATCCCATCCACATATCAAACACAATGGGGATTTTAACTACCTGCTATGTTTCACCTCATATCTCTTTTTATGATTCAACATGACATCCTCCGAAATCGATCTATTATTTATGAAACTACAAAGTTTTGATCCCCTGACCTCCGATATAGCTAGTTACCAGCATCTTTATCAATACTCTATCAACATAATGTTAGTTATAAAATTACAAAGTTTTGATCGGARGACTTACGATTTAGTTAGTAGCATCTTTACCGATAACCTAAGGCGGCCATGATGCTGATTGCTTTCACTTATCTTATAAATAATTAACAAATTTAGAAATGACTAATTGATTAATGACTTGCTTGGGCATCATTGGGAAAAAACTAGCTAGTTATTCTAATTCGTATTAAATTACCAAATATTTTAATAGGTCATCGAGCGATCAATAATATAGGTCCTAGCTAGAGTCGTCAATAATAGGTCATAGCTAGAGCTATCAATAACAAGTTTACCAACGGTCAGTATTAGCACCAAAAACTAATAATATGTCATTATTGACATAAACTTTACAGGAAATTAGGAAGTGTACTGATCTAGCTGACCTGATTCGTTGGAGTTGGTACACTCACTTCATCACCCTGAAGAAGCAAGGAGGGAATGCAAAAATATCCTCATAGACATTTTAGATATATGTTGTAATTGTTTTCGTTCTATTCCTATTAGCAAAGTACCTCGTAGATTATTAATTAACAAGGCCCATGTACTTGTCATTAAGACCAGGAAAGATGCCTTCTAATTTGTGTGTTGTTTTACTTTTGTACCAAAAAAAGACATAAATTTGTGATTTAGTATTAAAAAAATCAACATGCATGCATCACATAGATAGCATATTCTTTTATTTTTCTTTGACAGGATAAGTGGTACGCATTTAAAATCTAATTTAGTTTATTCAATATTCACTAATACAATATAATTAGACACCAGACGATTATATAACTAAAGTCGTTGTTGAACGTGTGAAAATACATTTCTTTATAGTATAGATCGAACATCTAATATTATACAGCGGATGGGAACCAAATCTCAGCAAAGCCAAGGTGCCAAAATTACGGTACTTTTAATTTTGGTACCAACTCATTCAGTGTTCGCGTTAATTCAAATGTGAGACGAGTTTTAGGTGATTAGGGTTATAAGTCTATCCTATTAACTAAGTTCAACTATCATCATCACTAAACTAGCTACCAATTGGTAACAAACTACAAATTATTCTAGGAACTGTATATAATATAATTATACAATTTTTTTAGTACTAATATGATGTTGGATCAACTAATTGAGGCATGGGATTGTTGGATTGACATGTACAGTTGTACTTTGGTATAGATTCACTCTCTTCTCCTTTCTTCGAAGTTCAATGATACGTTCGAGGAAATATATTACTATAACAATGACTAAATCTTGATCCTAAGTTTGGATATGTTGATTTAATTATCCAAGTTGCGTGATTAGCTTTCTTTGACTATCTCACTCGATCGCAAAAGAACAAACCATAGATCTAGATTCTAGAACTCATTTTAGGGCAATATAATATTTTGCATCTAATTAATGCTTAAGCGAGTTCATAAAACCTGGGTTCTCTGAATTGCTTTACCGACAAACTCCGGGAATGTATATTAACTCTTCGGTATTTTATTATTGTATGCATTTACTATTTCAGAGAAAAATTATCAATTAAAAAGCGCTCACGCACATCTCTAAAGAAAAGGATGCATGGATGGAGTAGTATGACTTATTTATGCTCAACTTTAATTAAATCTATTTCACATATATATAACTTGGAATGATTTTGGAAGAAGCTACGTACATAATGCATAACATAATTGAATTTTGATGTTTATACTAATTAGCTTTGATATTATATTAAGCATAAGAGATTTGGGTTCCCTTTACATTAACTGAAATCAACTGAATTTAACTGAACTGAATGAAGCTGAACTAAACTAAACTGAACTGAACTACACTGAAATATTTAACTTTGTATTAATATTAATCTTGGGATCAATATATAACTATTTAACTATATAATAATGAGATTAATATATTAATAATATATCTTTCGATTAATATTTAGGTTAATATTTAACTTTGGATTAATATTTAACTTTTGATTTAATTATTATTAATAATACAGAGTATATCTCTGGATTAATATTTAACTTTATATTTAACTATTATTAATAATACGGAGTAAATCTTTGGATTAATATTTAACTATTTAACTTAGTTTTTTTTAGGGAAACTATTTAACTTAGTTTAATATTTAACTTCGGATTAATAATAAATTTGGAATTAATATTTTACTATTACTAATGATATATTTTTGGATTAATATTTTACTCCCTTCGTTCCTTTTGTTTGTCCTGTTTCCTGAAATGAAATTCCTAAATGTTTGTCTTGTTTGAAATTTTTTCTATTTTTAACTTCAACTTTATCCACATTTTCCATGATAAAAATTTAACCATGCTTATTATTTTTCTTCCATCATATTTATCCACTACGTAGATTACACTCAAAATTCACTTTCCAATACACATTTATTACATTTTCTCATTCTACCAAATAAAAAAAAAAAAAAGCAATCAATAACTCTATTTTCAAGTACAAATCTTATTAAATTAATACATTCTATAAAATAAAGATTCATTTTTCTTAATTTTCTCCCCGAATCCAAGCAAGACAAACAAAAGGGAACTGAGGGAATACTAGTTAAATAATATTGATTAATAATATAACTTGAAAGTTGGGATTAATGATATTAAATCGAAATGTTTAACTTAGGATTATATTAATATTATTAATATAATAATTATTATCATTGTCATTATCGTTAATATCATAATTATCGTCAATATTATTATTATTATTATCGTTATCATCATTATCGTTAATAACAAATTAGTTAACAAATGAATTAAGTTGAACTGGACTGAACTAAATAGAAGAAAGTTGAACTGAATAGAACACAATTGAACTGAACTGAAATAAACAGGCCCTTAGAGCAATGTTTTTCTTACTAGTATTATTGCATTATCTTGATGCGTAGGATCGAAGTACCAGTCAAGCAAATAAAGCTAGCATCCCGGAAGAGTTAAGCTGCGAGATTACGAATAACGTATAATAAAGAGCTACTGCGCAAATCAAGGAGGAAATCACGCCAGCAGTTAATTCTAGATTCTGTATAAGGCATTCTAAATAGAAGATCAATGTAACGGAGGAAGGACATTCAGAATCCTTCTCCTCTCCCATATTCTGACTTAGATAATCGATAAGAAAAGCTTGTACTCGGTGGACGAAAAGGCCAATTGAAGGCGTGATTCATAGTGGATTGGTGGCCTCAWTGCTACCRGCGGTTTTCTCCCATCTTTGGGTTTCTGCGTCACCAATTTCGTGTGTCTTTACCTTTGTTGCACTTTGTTAGCTTACATTTGTCGCATTAAATTGATTGCTCAATAGTTTGTTTAACTTGTCTAGTTGCAGGTTTCGATCCATGCTAGCTTGCTAACTGCTTAGCGAAATCTAGCCTAAACATTTTGGCGCCCACCACTCTTGTTCGAACATTTGTCGCATTAAACTGATTGCTTAATAGTTTGTTATAAATTTTCCTTTAGTTAGCATAATCTAAATCAAATTTTTCGAACATTCTTGTTCTTCATTCTTTTTTCTTTCAACATTGAAGGAGGATTAGTGCAAATTGCTCATTTGGTTTCAAAATTTAGGGAATCCTGTTGTATGTAGACACCTAAAAATGTCTCCCTAAATTGAATAGCCGATGAGGAAAAGTACGACATCTCGAAATAGATTCGATTCCAAAAGTTGTGACAAAATCCATAAACCACATCCATTTGCACAAGTCAAATTAAAGTTGAGTTTGAAATCATACGCCGATAGCACAATAATAGGCGGAAAGTATTTATTTTGATTAGTTTCTATTTGCTCATTTGGTTTAAAAAAAGTTTGTTAGAATAAACCAAAAATAAAAATTAATTGTTAAACAAAAACCTAAAACCGATAAAGAAATTGTTAGAAAAACCCTTAAATTTTTTTTCCCCAAAATGTATGATTCTTTGTTAATGTTATAAAATATTTTTTGTTTGAGGTTTTTCTCTTTTTTGTTTTGTTTTTTTTTTTTTTGGCAAAACACATTAAAAAAATGTTTTTAAAAAGTGGTTTTTTTAAAAAACAAAGTTACTACGAAGAATAAAAAAATTTGTTTTTGCAAATTCTAAAGAAAAGAGATATAAATAATACTCCTGATGTGGATTTTAAAGGAAGAATTCCAAGAAAATCCAAGAAACGAATTGAAARYAMTGGGATAGTGTTTGAACAATAAAAATAACTTCAAATCTTGGAAAAGACTCGAAGGATCTTAACTCACCAAGTGGAACCAGCCCCTAAAAGAGACAACCGACCTAGTAGCTAATCAAGTGAATTTCCGGAACCAAACCACAAAACTCACAA